>KZ308456.1:434841-516820 GCA_000376725.2 Ladona fulva | reverse complement strand
AATTGGGAGACCCGCGTTCTATTCCCGGTCCCGTCAGACTTTTTTCAAGTCCATTCTTCCTTGTGATTTTTCCTAGGTGCACACTATCTT
This sequence comes from Ladona fulva, assembly GCA_000376725.2. Taxonomy (NCBI): domain Eukaryota; kingdom Metazoa; phylum Arthropoda; class Insecta; order Odonata; family Libellulidae; genus Ladona; species Ladona fulva. Next base: position 516,730 of record KZ308456.1, on the reverse strand, counting down.
GCGCTAGATCACCCTTATCCTTTTCCTATTTTTTCATATAGTATAGGGGTTTGTTATTACGATGGATTTAGGGATAAAAACATTTATTTTTCCTCTATAATTCCTTCAGTAATGCCAAAATATGTTAAAAAGCCGCTGTAGAAATAACAGAAACTAAAATTTAATAAGCAAGCAGAAAATGTGTTAAACGATAGTTTTACTTTTAATCCAAATGAGATTTATTCTAACTTCAACAGATGCGGTCTTGATATTGTGAAAGTCCATCGTAGAAATAACGGGATGTAATAAAAGAAGTACCACATCTACGGATATTACAGATTCTACAGATTTATTCTATTTACCATCGTAATTTTTCGTGTTACTATTCGCCCTCTTCTTTGGACAGAAGTTTTATAGAACATAAAAGACTTTCCATTTTGTCGAAGCATTGAGTAGCAATGCTTCGACAAAAGGCTTCCGTACCCCAGCAAGAACCAAAATTATTGTTTGGGAACGAATAATTCTTTCATTCCCCAAGTTATACTCGGGCTCGAGTCCAATAAACTGTTGATTCACCCGACCCATGCTGACCTCTAATTTGCACAGAAAGGACTTAAACCACGTATACTGTAGAAGTTATCAACATTAAACTTCAATACGAGTCAAAATGAAATTGATTTTAAACCAATGCACTGGTTTTACGACTGTTTACGTAATTAGACCCCACCTACAACTATATACGCAATGAAAATCTCCTTCCAAATTAAATATGATTTGGATGAAGCATTCACAAGCCCAGTTGGAGAGAGCAAGAAACTACGACAACAGATTAACAATAAGATAACAATAATAACTGCGACAAAAAAGGTTAACAATTTGAGTATAAATTGTTAATCTTTTTAATTGATATATTAGTACTTATCACTTCAAATAACCAAATGCAAATTCTATCGAAACGGTAGTTTATCTGAATGCTACCGTCAGATACCAAGTGGAGAAGTATTTTTCATTAAATTCGTCGAGAAAAAAAATTCCAAAATGTACTTCGTATTTTCCGCAAATTTCTTTAAACACGACCGGTTTCGACCAAGACGGTCATCCTCAGGTACACTGCATCAAAAAAAATTTCTGGATATATTTTATAATTTTTATATTTGAAAATTTTTATTATATATTAACATTTTCTGGGTGCAGCTTACTTGAGGATGACAGCCTTGGTCGATACCGATCGTGTTTCAATAAATTTGTGGAAAATATGAACTAGGTTTCGGAATTGTTTTTAGATGGCGTTCCAAAATCTTAGACCAGAACACCTGGAGTTTGTCGAGAAAATCTAATAACGTAAAATATGTGAACGCTGTGCAGGTATTGACATTAGACAATTTAGAGAAGTTTTAAGGCAGTTATTGGAACTTTACGGTAAAATAACTATTTTCTCGTAATTCTGTACTGATTCCACCAAATAACATACAGAAGAGTCTACCGAAAAACTCTTTTTTGTGTTATTTTGTGGAATCTGTAAAGATTTTGTGAGCAAAGAGTTATTTTTAAGTCCGTGATTTGTCAGGGATAAGGCTTAATGCTCAGGGTTTTTTCTGACCGTTATAATTAGTTTATTTCCTTATTTTTAGATTTCATAATGATTTATTGATAAAAAAACTGTTTGATCGCTAAAATCAAAACATTTTGCTTCAGCAAACCTAGTAGGTATTTCTCAACCATTTATTATTTTATAAATGAAACCTAGAATAAAGCTTGAAGTGGTATTACCACACAACACTTCAGCTCCCAATTCTTTTTGGTAATTAATCTCTCATATCTGTGTCTGGTATTCTTGAGTTTCAGAAATTTAAAAGATATTCTTGCATAAAACAGATGGAAAATAATAGTTATTTTCAAACGGATGCAATTATAAATAATCATTCTCAGACTTCCATTTGAAGACCGTCATTGAGAAAATTCATATTTTTTGGCATCACCAATATATAACGCAACATTGATTTGGATTCAACATTATAACAATAAAAAATGACCGTTGATAGCGCTGAATTATGTTTTTAATTATTTGACCTGATAACGAAATTTAATCACAAATCTTACTCTTCTGAGGTCGTTTTAAGAATGTTACTCCTCATTCTGCGTAGACTCAGCGTCACACACTGTTACATTCTGCACTGTGGAAAGGGTTTGATATTTCTTAACATTTATTTAGTTCAGTCATGAAATACCAATAGAAAGTTATGTGGTATCACTCTTTTTCCCCCGAAATGCAATTTGGTCACATGACCGCACCCNTTAAGAATGTTACTTCACACACTGTTACATTCTGCACTGTGGAAAGGGTTTGATATTTCTCAACATTTATTTAGTTCAGTCATGAAATACCAATAGAAAGTTATGTGGTATCACTCTTTTTCCCCCGAAATGCAATTTGGTCACATGACCGCACCCGTTTTTCCTCGGAACAATGTTATGCTAATGAGGGAAGTCCACTGCGTAAGCAACTGCATACGGGCTCCAAAATAGAACATTGCTGATTATTCCTATTAGATTTATAGTTGCGCTGTTACTAACTCGTTAGCGGATGAATGATAACTAGCGAGGAAATCCAAGGGAAATTCGAAGAGCAGCAAATAGGATTTACTTATGTTCGCAATGAATTTTACGCGCTAGAGGTCAGATAATCTCTCTTAAATATAGCGCTTCCACTCATTTGGAAAATTAGCGCTATCTATCATTTTTCCCCGTACGTCCGTTATGATAATAAGGATCTAAAGTTTGGTGAGGAATAATGATTTGTTCCTTTATCTCAACCTCAATACAGGGTCCCGTCGAATCTTAATGCTGATTCATCATTAGAAGTTGAGAAATTTTTTAGACTTTTATATATTTATTTATAAGAAGTCCATAAACAGCACAAGGCCTTTACAATGAAAACAATTAACGATATAACAAAATAGTATAAAAATAAAAAGACAAATATAGAAATAGAAAATAAAACTAACTATACAAGTACAACTTTAAATACATGTACAGGTCATTAGTACAGGTGATAACATAAGTCATATTTAAGTGAAAAATCATACAAATGGATTTAATGATGGAGAAAGAGATAATATAGTGTGCATGTGTAACCTCAACTATCCAGGTATAAAGCATTCACCAACATAACATAGAAACATAACATTCACCAACATAACAAGAAATACCTTGTCTAACGGTGCTATCATAAAAATATGGTGGTCTGACTCAAAATATATAGAAGGGCATCAAAGTAAAAAAAACAAGATCTTCTCTCGATAATAACAGTCAATAATGACAGTAGAGCCACTGATGGCTATAATATTAGTAATATAAAAACTTCTAAAACCATCAAAAAGATAAGATCTTCTCTGCTATATCTTCTCAAAAGTCTTAGATAACACGTAATTATTCAATATTTTGTTGAATAATACATAAATGTAAGAGTAATAGAAAGAACCAAAACTTAAGAACAAAAGTATTTTGGGTGTATAGTAATAAATAAAGTTCGAAATGAGAGAAATTCGGGAAACGTAAACTAAAACATTTGATTACCGAAAGTTTTTGCGATGCCAAACTGTTGGGATCGCAAAGGGAAAAGCGATCTGAAAGAAATTCTGATTGGCAGGTGAAAAGAGTCAGATAACGAATTGGAAAGTGACGGACTTCCTTTTAAGAAAGAATATGAGCTTATTTCTGTACATATTTCTTTAATTACGTTAGTTTACGTGCCGACTATTTGACGTATTAAAATTGTAAATAGGGAAGAGAGTGATTACGAAGTTTGTAAATATTCCATCCACATTTTTGAATGATTTAAACAATTAAGCGTAAATATAGCAGAAGCATAATTTTCTGGTTTCACATATAATACAAAACACTGCAAGGCATTGAAAATAATAAGGCATTGAAAGTTTACTTTCAATGCCTTATTAATTTTTCCCAACATTTAGCTTCTCCATCACGGACATGGAGAGAAAAATATTTTGCGTCTTTTGCACGAAAAGCCATGAACTAAAAATTGAATAAAAGTGATTGTAAAACAATGCAAATAAAAGAATACCATAATTTAAGAAATGCATATCAATCCATTAAAATTAGTTCACTTTTGAATATAAAAATGATTATTTGAATCGCCTCTCCATAAAATATATAACCATTTTGTAAGGAATATTTCAGATGTAGCTATTTTAATTTATAAATTTGAATAGCATTGCTCTACAAAATAATAAGAATTAAACACGAAAGATGTATTTATTAATAGTAATTTGACTGCAGACATGTAATTGAAACGAACATTTTAGTAATTTTAGTCTTTTTAGTTAAGAGTTAATGATAAAAACGGGAATGTATCCTGTTATGAATACAGTGGAGAAAAATATGAAATCAACTTCTATATGCTACAACAATCCACGTCAAAAAAGCAATAGCAATAAAGCAATGAAAAATTGGGATATTTTGATTTCCTGTTGTTGTTTGAACTTAGGTAAGTCGCTAATCTGTAACTGTACATACGAGAATCGTATTAGTATACAACCGAAGGGAAACGTTTACCGAGATTGCAGGTCATATTTTCCAAATGACACGTGGAGAAACTGTCCAGTTTTGCAATAAAGCGTAATTTCTAAGAAAAAGCGCACGTCATTCTCACTTTGGATTTTATCTCAAACCCTCCTCAACATCGACAGCCTTTGAAAAGCTGTCAGTCAGTCGAGGAATATTGGTCCGGTCAGGAGGATTCCAGCTTTCATAGACAACTAAGAAAGAGGAAATGGACAGTAAATATATTTTTTATTTACATAAACTGAAAAGAGGTCAAGGATTATTTTTAATGATGAAAATTATAACTCATTGTTCCCATGTGAGAGAAGAAATCACCTTGAAACGTATAAAAAACGAGAACTTGAGGCGTATTCCGGAAGGAGATCGTAAACTATGGGCCTACTCGACTCTTCTTTACCGACGATCTGTAGCTTTACTTGGATTAGATTGATATTTTTCCAAAATAGCTGTGCAACTTCAGGTTTACCTTAAATTGGAGTATGAACTGCAAAAGATTTGTTATTAGAATGAGATCAAACACAATTGATTTTGCTCTCCGAAAATAGAACTTATATAATCTAAAGAAATCTGCTATATTGGATACGATTTCGGCGTTTTCCTGATTTGCAGTTTCAGTGAATAAGTAGTGCCTGAATGTGATGTTAATGTTGTGGAAAAGCGTTGAAGTAGTTGCGCAAGCACCATCCTGGTCATAAACCTGAATGATCCCAAAGAGGAGTTTCATCAACGCTGCCTTACAATCGAAGTTGTTAAGCACCGCAAGTGTGGGTGATACAAGAACACCACATGTATATCTGTTTGAAATGTCCCTCGCAGATATGGAACATATGTACTTAGTGAATCGAAATCCGGAGCTATCGTATTTCGTACTGCCATTTACCCAATCGACTCGAGTTAGATGGTTACAGTACTGCTGTCAAACGCTGCTGCATTTCAAGGCCTCCCAGCTCTCGTGAGTGTGGAGCAATTGTTTTATTTTTTATACTTCAGTAGAAAAAGAAGGTATGTTGAAGGTGAAAGTCACACGAATGCTATAACCATAAACTCGCAGTTAAATAAACTAGAAATGAAAAATCGGAAATCTGAAAATCTTTAATATGCTTTATGTTGTTTGTCGAGGTTTTCGTGTGCGCGAACAAAGAACTTAATTTCAGCAAATTTTATAATGGTTGTCTTTCATTTGTAAAGCCTAATATTTTAAGAAACTTCAGGCTTCTAATCACTCGTAATCATTAAAGTGCAAAAATAATTTGCGGATTATTTTTTCAAGTTATCTTTGTCTTCAAGTAAAATGTTGACCATTTTAAACTCCACATAATAAAGAGAACTCCGAACAAAATCCACTATTGGGTGAATTTTAAAATTGATAAGGAGTAAAACTAACACTATTTGTATCGACGGAATTCCCCGCAACTGCGAAGATGAATACAAGCATTTGATGACGGAAAGTCGGCCCCGGTCATTCCATTTACATTTTGCTCTATGGACGTCATGAATTATGATCACTTTTCATTTATTTTTAGTGAAACTAATTGTTTGTTGTGACTGCATGGTAAATAAGGCTCAAGGCAAACGTATTGACGAAGACTAATCACTAAGTCTTCAGCCTTTCTTTTCTCTTATGACATCGCATTCAAAGCTTCTGCGCGATAGAGAGAAAGTAAACTTTCTTTGAAATGACCCGTGATTCCGCTTAGGCTAACACCTTTATCTCTTCGGAGAGGAAGGGAATCTGAATTTAACTGGAAACAATCAGCGGAGGAGAACAGAAGATCAACATGCAGATCATTGGAATTGGTATTAAAAATTTCTCGATTTTTAAACGATTGCGAAGGAGGTATTGATATATGTTAATTGAGTTAGTGCAGAAGAAAATAAAGGTAAATGATTCTTCGAATGTTACCTTGAATTTAAAGTTGACGACGTTGATTCCACTTAATATTAATTGATTTTACGTAATAAAATTTCTTCGAATCTTAATCTGATAAGGAGAATTTTCCTACCGACAAAAAATCTTTGCACCTACAGAGATCTCTTGTTTTATCTTCATATAATATCTCAGGATCAATTAAGGGAAAATTTGCAAAATTAAAATATCTCAATTCTTGGGAAATTGCTAATATTTCATCAAAAATTATAAATCACAATTAAGGATCTTTAAATTCTTTGCGTGATTAGTCTATTAGTTTTTACCTATTAGTTCGTATTTATTTATCTGGTTTGTCTATTAATTTGTACCAACTATCTAGGATCTAATGTTTGTCCGTGTCTTTGTTTGTATAAATTTATTTTTCTAGATGTAAGTTAGTTGTAATAAAATGTTTTTGGTGTAAAATTATCTCGTCATAACTCCTAAGGTTTGGCGAAAGAGAGGTCATATTGGCCTAAATTTGCCGTAAGAATATAACAATAATGATAGTTATTGCCAAGCTTCTCATCATTCTCATTAATTAATGCATCGTTGCAGGATAATGTTAAATTGATTGTTTTATGCAAAGATAATAGCTTTATTATATGTAATGATAATATTTAATCTTATCAAAATCATTTCATTAATTGGAAGATCCGATTTTGATTGCTAATATTCACTCCTTTTTCATAGTAGTGTCTATATTGAGGATATTCTGAATGAATTGAGATCAACGATATAGCTGTGAACTTCCTTAAAATATTTTTTGAGATGGAATGAAAATTAATCATCGTCTAAAAGTGCCTTAGAAAGACACATCATCTTCGTGATTGTAGCAAAATCCCGAAATGATTAGCATAGGTAACTGATTTAGAAAGATCTAACCAGTATTCTCTTTGCTTTATATGATTTGACTCTGACTACTCATCATCGAAAAATTTGTTCATAAATTTTACAGTTATTTCGTAAACACATGGGCTTGCATGATTGAACCATTGAAGTTTACCCATTAAACTTCTATTTCCTTAGTAAATATAAACTTCTGATGCTTTCCAATGTAAGAGACGATAAATACTATCATCTATGGAACTCAAAGCGGCAGATTGTGTTAGCGAACAATTCGACTAGCGTGGAATGTATAGGCTGCTCCCCCACATTTCGTGTTGACCGATTTCCAGTGTGAATGCTCCGCTTAAAAATTTAAGATCCAAAGTAAGTAAATGTAGTTGACGTTAGTTATCGATTAATGTTGTTCACAACAGCCTGTTAAGCCCATCATTAACGTTACAACATAGATATTGTTAGATGTCAGTAGGCAATCTCACGCTTTTTTTTGGAAGTACATTGGCACGCGTCCATTGCTGATTATTGTATCAAATATAATATTGCACTTTTCCAGAAACAGGCTCGCCATTCCTGCTATATGGAAATATATTTTTGGTGCTCTTAATATTGCAACTTCAGAGGAGGGAGTGGTAAATATTGGGCGGTGTTGCTGAGAAGACCTCGACAACTGTCATCGCATACACAGGCGATAAAAGAGATGCGCGCATTCGAAATTCTTGACGACGAGACCTTGGCCTCAAAAGTGCGTGCCGACTTCTCTCGCTTTTCTGGAATTCCTCTGATTTCTATATCATCGTGAGTTCTTAGTGTAGTGAGCCTCAATGAATTTACGTTCTTACTCGATTACCTGAAGCCACTGCAACAACACATCAAGTCCATAAATCTTTGTGGCTTGGCAGCACTTACCGCTCAATCCTTTTATCTCATAATTAACACAGGATTTTTGTTCACGACCTTATCGTTTGCGGAAATCTTTCTCCATCCCCTCATGAAAGATCTCGTGCTTAGCAAGAAATGTGAGTAGGTCTTGGTCGCTCCTTTCCTGGAATCAGAGAGAGATGGTTCTGTGAGAGATGATTCTACTGCAACTAATGATACACTAATACTAATGATACTCTATGAATACATATTCAGAGTTCTCAGTGCAAGTAGTCGGTATTTATAATTATTATAAACATAAGTTGCAAGTAGGCAAAGTACCAGGTGACAACTTGTAGCATTATTTGCAACATAAAATATAAATCATTATCATTTAGCAGCCCTCAGGGAAAATAAATGTTCCGGAAGAAGATTCTAAGTGAGCACAAGGAATTCTGCGATGATTGGCAATTGGAGCTAAATGTAGATAAATGTTCAGTAATTAACTTCTTTGAAAGAAAATTGATAACTAAAGATTACTCGTATAGCCTTCAAGGGAATAACTTAATAACGGAAGAATCGGTGAAATATCTAGGAGTGACCCTTACTAATAACTTATCATGGAGTGCCCACATCCATAAGATATGTGGAAAAGCTTTTAAGAAACTCGGTTTTGTTAAGAGAATAGTCGGAGGAAGCGACGAAAAAGCGTTGTTACTTCGCGTTAGTCAGGCCTCACCTTGAGTATGCATGTAGTGTATGGGACCCGGCCGACAAGTGCTGTATTCGAGAAATAGAAAAGGTGCAACGAAAGGCGATACGTTTCGTGAAGAATTGCTATGATAAATCAGTAAGCGTTACTGAGATGCTCAAGAACGCGGGATGGGAATCATTAGAAAAAAGAAGATTAACGCTAAGGATAAATTTATTAAATAAGTTCAGAGAAGCCACGTTCTCGGAAGACGTCGCGGACATTATGCGCCCTCCCTGCTATATAGGCCGCTCCGATACAGCGAGGAAAAAAAGAGAAATAGATGCGAAAACGAACCGATTCAAGAATTCATTTTTTCCGCGAACGATACGCGAAAGTAATCGACTAGGTAAATAGAGTCTTGGTGCATGCACCCCCTACCACACGCCGAAAGGTGGCTAGCAGGGTATACACATAGACAAGGAAACTCTATGTACACACATCTCCAATATAATCATCCATAATTTTCAGGTTTTACTTAGATAAAAATACCTCATTCTTAAATATTCGTAATTAATTTTTTTTTATTTTGATAGAAGGAAAACTAATTATGAGTGAAATTTATAGATGAGAAGATTGCAGGGTCTGCGATTTGTTTTTAGGTTTTTTTTTGTTTCAATGCGCCCTCAACCTATCTCTTGGCAACGGATCACTAATTTATTCACGTCCTAATTGGAGTCATGACGTCATTTAAGGAAATTGGCTGTCATTACAGGTATTATCAAAACTGGAATACCTGTTAATCTACCTAGTAATTTTTAATGGTAGTTAATTTCAAGTGGTGATGGTAATATTTCTCTTAATTAAGTTTTGAGATTTGGAATGGAATATTGGAATATATTCAGCATAGTGCCTGCTCAGTACCTTAGAGATGGCATGACACCAGCTTCTATTGAATGAAATAGAAAAAATTGCTGCAAATATTTTTGGTTCCAACGAGAACTCAAGAAACAGGGACAGGGGGAATGACATGTGAATGCGGCAGGCTCATCCTCCACATGATTAATTGTAAACACTGAGTTCCTTTAAATACCGAATAGTTTGAGTTTCTTATCGCGAACCACGATAGTAAATAAGGAATCAGATAGGAAACAAGGAGTCCTTCGATGGAAGATCGAAGACAAAGGGAGAGGAATTTAAATGAAATTGATCGACATCTTTATTGAAGACGCAAATACAAGTCAGTACAGAAAGGGAAGAGAAACATAAGATTCGCGAGTTGTTGCCATGGATGCTCATTAAAGTAAACATCATCTCTCACTGCGAAGGTAAAGGGAGATAAATTCTTACGTCATCGAGAGGTTCCTGTTAAAATAACTCGTAAAAAAGTCATTTGTTTCAGGAGCGTGACTCTTAACATGACGAGGTTCTTTCGAAAGGGCAAGAAAATAAAATGAAATTGCTTGAGGTACATCTTCGGTCATTGGGCATCGCATCTCTTTCGTGACATTCGAGAGGTCACCGCGCAGTTGATGTTGGGGAATATTAATTGAATATTGATGGTTTAAATGTCTCTTACTTGTAAAAATGTGAAAAGATTATCTGAACGAAGAAGCAGTCTTGTTTAGTAGCCTAAAAAAGAAGCAAAGGATACGTCGTATTTAATATTTTTCTCCTTTTAACCCTTCTTTCTATATCCCACGTTTATGTATTAAAGGCAGTATCATATTTATGGAAAATAATATTACTATTAAACTATTATAACACAATTAATAAGGGATTCAAACGGTTTTGCATCATTGAACATATTTTTAAACACATCTTACTTCGGAATCTATCAAATCTGCAAATTGTACATAGATTTATGCTTCAGACAAGTTATGAATTGAATAAAGTATGGTTTTCCATCCTTTCGCGCCGAATGACGTTGGTATTTCATGAGTTAACGGATTCGGTAGATCGATTGATCCACTGAGTTGAATAATCAATGAAAAATACTGAGGGTTCACCCCCAACATGAAAATCTTCCCTCTCTGGATGCCGGAGATATTTCTCCTTCGATCATTCGTAGAGAGGAAAATAAATATTAAAAGGTATGCGAAAATCAGTAGATTCTAAAGGGATTGCATTGAAGAATACTCGCATGGTTGCTCATTTTCTTTTCTTAGAATACGTCATTGATATGTCCAAGGACGCCGCATTTCAAAGGTTAAGGTGCAGTTCCGCTGAACCTTCAGAGGAAAGAGGGGATACCATCGAAGAAAATATTAGCAAGGGAGATGCGGATAGTGGTTAAGTGCATACGCGGTAGGCCTACAGTAGGCCCCCATTCTGAAAACAGTGACAGTTGCGATGCAATTTAAGGAAAGATTTTCTCCGATTTGTTTCCGTAGGTGTGGGATGATTAAATTTCAGACGGTCGTATGCTCAGATTCCCTTTAATGTAATACTATCATAGTAATCACGCTCATAACTATAAAGAGAAATTATCTGACAGTGAGGATAAATTGTGATAAAACAAACACAATTCTCTTCGATGATTTAAATGAATTGATATTGTATACTTAGGCAATATGTGTTTTTGAGCAATAGAAACAAAGATAAAGAGAGGGAATTGGCTCTAGTAGAAGAGGGTACCTAATTTGAAATCAGCAATTAAACGCGAGGAATAATCTAAAGAGGCAAAAATGGTTGTTAATAGAACTACCCAGGCATAGTAATCATTGAGAGAAGTCATTGCGTTGTTGGAGGACATGCCGATAATGTAATCAGAGAATTTTACAAGCCCTCGGAAATTCATCCTGAGTGTTTTATCATCTACCTCTAGATGCAGACCTCGAGAAGACCTCTAATTCTTCAATTGATGCATCTCTCTATGAGTAAACTTATGCTTCCCTTGTCCCATTTGAGAGTCTCAATAAGGGCACAAGGCTAAGTGATGTCACCGGCTCTTCAAAAACAAATCAAAATGCTGCCGCGAATCCGATCTCTTCTGTCTCAATGAAATTAGGTCCCTGCACTTTGACCCCCACTAATGGAGTGCAAACGTATACATGACGCTCCCTTTCGCTCAAGCGCGAGCTTCTCATTTTAGTCTCCAAAGCCCGCTTAAGATGCGTGAGGCAACCGCCTCAAGGCGAGGCAATCATAGTGTTGCCAAGACTTCAATATCGGAGTCGTTTTGACAGCTTGGTCTAAAATTAATTAAAAATGGAAATAGTGGAAAAACCTGATAAATAGTAATGTTAATGGTTAAAATAACAATGCTACAGTTTCACAGAAATAATAATGTGTCTGTACCCTTTTGTTTGCTTGTCAGATCTAATAAAACTTGCCTTTTCCTTAAAAATTAGTTATTTGTGATTAGGCTGGTTTTTCACACCCCCCTTCTTGTTGGTGTTTTCCTGCTATGGTGTATTTTTTCCTAGATGAAAACTGATGCACATGAGCCCACAAGCAGTTTTCGTCTGTGCGCTTTTTTAAGCAATCTCTTTCAAATTGTATATGACGAAGGATTACATGTAATAAAAGACTTGGCAGTCTCAATCTCTCCCTAATAAAGTCATATTATTACAAAAGAACTATTACTTTCGTTTTGTTCATTAAAGCATTTAAAATGACCATTCAGTGATCTTGAGTATCTGACAATGTGTCATACTGAGTTTGATATGAATGATACTACCGAATAGCAAATGATTCTTGCAGCTGACGAAGAGATTAATTATAAAAGTTGAAACAGAAAGAATTAAAATTCAAGCAACAAGTTTGTAATTTATAGCGTAAGTAAAGACAATCGACGCATTAAAAGTTAAATGTATGTCGAAAGAGAAAAATTCGACGTCTGCTGTGCTTACACACGATAGCGATTTTCTAAGCGGCATTTTAATAAAGATTTTAATAAAGAAAAAAAACTAAATTTAATCCATTAAAAGGATGCATATTACATGAAATAATTTAGTTTTTTTTCTTTAAAGTCTTAGGCGTGGCTTGGTGGAATTCTTTCATTTTATTATGAAAGAAATTTCTAAAGCTCAGCTTAAGTAGCATTCCCGGAAGAATATTGCTTAAGACCGATTTTCGAGATGCATCAAAGGGTAACTAAGCAACGCTCGCATAAATTTCCGTACGGAAAATATTTGTGTATTCATTAATCGGAATGGTTACTAGAAATATCAACAAAACACTAAAATTTTGTTAACTGTATTGACCGATATTTTAATATTTATCCGCAAATTTGCAAATACTTTCATGCAAATTTCTCGGACGTCGGTTAATTCTTGTGGTTAAATGGGGTTGCAGTTTAGAAAGCAAGACATCTATCGGTTCGTGAGCATTTGCATTCAGTAATCTTGAATAGCTGACAATGCGTGGTAATTGCTCAACTACTCGGACGCGGGCCAAAAACGATGAAATAACGGGAGGAAAATTAGCAACCTACCACCAATAGCGTGCGATCTTACATTTCCTCCTGAAAAAAGTTGTTCTATACGATGTTCAGCTCCTAGATGTGTGATAAGACTGGTTTATCAGGCGCATTTCATTCGTTTTCCCTTTTACATATGTTCCAAATTCCTAGTGAAATCATTTATGGATTAGTCGGATCCGCAGTATCTATAGATTATTTCCGATTTACTGTACGCCTGACAATATTATTTATGTTTAAGCATGGTTAATCACTAACTATGCCGATCTTCATTTACACTCAGACATTTCAAGGTCCCAATAAATAGTATGGAATTCACAGTCTTGCAGAAGACTGCACGTCAATTGCAACACCACAGATTATACGCATTTCTAAAGCCCCTAGAACTAGAAGGACAGTTAGGGACTGAGCCATAAAAGTACATCGTTTGTACATGTGTCAGCCCCAGTCTACAGATCTTCCGTCGCTAAGAAAGATTCGGCGCATTCTACGCCTTGGTTTCGTCTGTAGTGTATTTAAATTGTATGATCTGACAATTTATATCCTATTTTTTAACCACCCTCAGCAAGACATGGATGATAGTTTTATTAGAAAAGCTTTCAACTTCTTAATTTTCGAATTTTACTTGCTGCCATGGAATACCCCAATGCCATCCATCGTCTTTAGCATAGTTTCCGCAACTCTCAACTGCATTACAACTTCTGAGGTATTCTGAGAAATTTTTGTCTCAATTTTGAAATTGGGCTCCGGCACTTATACTTTTTAATTAACTGCTGCAATTCTTACGAAATGCATTGCAATCCTAAGTAATGATAAATACTTTGTAATTCATACGTTTTGATGATTATGTACATGGGTCGTTAAAAATTTCGAAGAACAAATCATTACGAAAGTAATACTTATTTGCTTCATTATAAAAAAAATCAACATAAAATAGAGAGTGCATATCTGAGTGGTTGATGAGCGCACCATCTTTGAGGTGATTGTCTTGGCCAACTTCTGCCAGTGCTTCTTCTTCCTGATAAATGAAGAATGAAGAACTTCTCTCATTCTACTTCCTTCATACATTTATCCTATTTACATTCCTCTCTCTTTTTTAGGATGAAAATGATTATACGGCAAATAAAGTTAGTTTCTCTCCCGGCTGACTTAAGCTATGGAAGCTTAAACCTGATATTTGTTTTCCCAGTCAAAGACCCGGTATTATAATATACGTACACTTAAAACAGACTTTAACTAATGCTTGCATTAGAACCCGTTATTATAATGCTATGTAAGAGGCGAGGTGAAGATCATTCTTAATATTTATGCCAACCCATTATATACCTGGGAGATTAACTATCTTCTTCACTTTAACGTACATACATTAGAATACCGAGACATAAAGTGAACATTAGTCAAAGTCTGTTTTCATTTTTTATTACAATAAAGTATGAAAAAGTACTTTTATATTTAAGTAAATCGTTAGCAATAAATCCCGTTTCGAAACATTTTCCTATTACGTTGTTACAATGAGTTTTGACATCATTTCTTCCTTAACTTAGCTCTCCATCAGATCATTCGCATTTATAAAAAATGTTCTCAGCCTTCAAAAACAAACTAAATTAATGACTTTCAAGAATCTATACTATGATACTACTTGAAAATCGAACACTTTTTGAGTAGTCTCTGCTCTTTTCTTAACTGATACTTTTTGACCATGGAGGAGAATCCTTAGATGAATTAATCGAGACATTCATTTGGGATCGGTGAGAGGATTAATAACGTATTTTCAAGCACATTTCAAGCGATTGGAAGAATTTCCTCTTAGTACTGCGTCGAAACGGTTACCAGATTTTCTCGTCGAAGATGCGTTTCCTTTGTTTGCAAGGTCATCATCAGCGGTGCCCATGCTCCACTTGTAACCTGGCAATTTTATTTAACATGAACGTCGTTCGTAAACAAAAGCCCTTTTGCATTTTCACCATCTTTATAGAATAAGGTGATTGAGGGGAAGAAATCTTTGGCAAAACAAAATTATGATTTTATGCATTAAATGATCATTAAGAATTGATTAGACATTTTATATAATTATTGCTCCTCCATTCTCAATATTGTCTGTATTTTAGATATGTGGTGAAAATAATCAATCTGCTCTCCAACCAAAATTTTCCTCTACTAAGATGTTAGGAACGTGTAAAAATAACTGAATTGGTGTACTGCTGTGTGGGTGAAAAGACTCCGTTGAAAACAAACAAAGAAGTGAAACTATAAAGAGTGAGCTGACAGCATTCATATCTCGGATCTTCCAAATTCCGATCGATTGCTCCGCCATTGAGCTTTTGTGATGATAAAAATATCCTTTTTCAGAGTTATACGGATCCTGACAATATCGAAGATACTAACTTCAAAAATCCCTTTCAAACATAATTTTGCTCAAAATTTTAAAACATTAGATATGGTTCCTTCCGATCTTTTTTGCTACACTTATTTCATCTCGCGGGTATGATTTCAAAAACAGCGATCACCGTATCAAATATTCGCCATGTATACATGTAGGAAAGAGTTGAGCGTTTACAGGCCAAAGATTAGACAATACAAGTGTAAATAACATGAGCTTGGTCAGCGAATTCCAGTAGCTGAGCGTCACTTCCAAACATACGTTAACGACCTTTCTGCAATTTGCTTACCTCTCTGAATAATTCTTTGTTGGCTAGCCGAATGATTTAATTTTAATTATTTAATCTCATATTCCAGATTTATTTCACCATTCTCGGTGAATTTAACACGACAACTTAAGATCACAGTCGATCACAAGGAAGTTTCGGCGTATATACGTAAATAAAAGAATTCCGCATTTCGCGAAATGAGAGCTGATAAATCCGGTTCCGTTGCACAAACGGACCCAAGGAAAGGCCAACAAGTTTCCTTTTCCGGTTTCCTATTGTAAGCCGAGGCAGACTTGCCTTTGTGCGGAAGATGTTGGTGGCTAGGGTTGATTTAAAACACTGAAACGAGATTATTTATATGTACACATTGTGGTGTATTGTATAGTTTATCATCCACAGGCAAAGTAAATATTGCATGGTTTTGTCAACAAAAGTAATACATATACCCTCAGACCACTTACGGAAATATTAGGAATGCAGTGCATTTTTCATTTCACGGTTCAGTATTATGGAATATATTAAACAAAGGAATAAAGTAATAAATCATTATCATAACAAAATTTCATTGACAGAACCAGCCATATCATGGTATACATAATTAACACAGGATTTTTGTTCACGACCTTATCGTTTGCGGAAATCTTTCTCCATCCCCTCATGAAAGATCTCGTGCTTAGCAAGAAATGTGAGTAGGTCTTGGTCGCTCCTTTCCTGGAATCAGAGAGAGATGGTTCTGTGAGAGATGATTCTACTGCAACTAATGATACACTAATACTAATGATACTCTATGAATACATATTCAGAGTTCTCAGTGCAAGTAGTCGGTATTTATAATTATTATAAACATAAGTTGCAAGTAGGCAAAGTACCAGGTGACAACTTGTAGCATTATTTGCAACATAAAATATAAATCATTATCATTTAGCAGCCCTCAGGGAAAATAAATGTTCCGGAAGAAGATTCTAAGTGAGCACAAGGAATTCTGCGATGATTGGCAATTGGAGCTAAATGTAGATAAATGTTCAGTAATTAACTTCTTTGAAAGAAAATTGATAACTAAAGATTACTCGTATAGCCTCCANTTCTGTATAAGACATTAAAGTTGTGAATTGACGGGTGTGAACTGTTACAATGACATTTAAGAGTCTAAGTATACATATATAATCAGTTTTGGAAAGAAATCGTATCTTTCCAAGTTAAAATATGGATAACTTATCGTTTTGAAAGAGAATGCTTCTTTATAATCTAAAAGATGAAAATGTTTTATCAATTGGATAAGGAAGGAAATAGCAAAGGAGTGAAGCACACTGCCGAAATATTTTAGAACGCAGACTAGCTTTGTTATCACCATTAGAAACCGATGGTGATATAAACTGCATATATATTTAAATTTGACATAAAATAATTATAACATTTAATAATTATGATTATGAAGAGGATAAGAGAGAAATTTTAGGGAATAGGGAATCACGGCTAAACATTCGATATCTATAAATGTTGCAAGAAGCCTGGGAGGCTGCTGCACACGTAGGCGACGGCATCTCCCCTTAAATTTGGAGGGAAATAATTGGAGGAAATTGCAGGAAAGATGAGGTGACGCAAATCGCTGCCATTTCAATCGCAGATGAGGAGATTCGTGTTTGCTTAAAGATAGGGCGAGAAAAGCGAGAGCGATTGGGCTACAGAAAGGTTTGCCGAGACGATTGTGTCGCAGAAGAACAGGTTCGTGTGTACTTCTGTTCGATTACGAAAATCAGATTCGTAAGTCTCTCGTTCTCTCCCTCATTTGATACGGAGGATGTCAACTTACGTTAAATGTGCAATTTAAACATATCATTCGCGTTAAGACCTAAGTGGTATGTTTTAATTTTTCCAAATTTTTATTTTCTTGAGATGGGGCGAGAACTTCCTTCTATGTTTCTCGTTATGAAAGAAATATGAAGACATTCTTGAATCAATAAACCAGAATTCATTCGTAGCTCCACCATGTGATTCCGTCAAAGCTTTCGAAAGAAATGTACCAAGTTTGTAGATAATGTGTATTTTATAATTTTTATACATATGTACTTCTATGAAAATAACTGTTGATCTAGTTGCCGTGGGCGCGTCGTATGGGTCGCATGTCTATTTTGAAGTTGAGTGTCTTCTCTTAATTTTATTGCGTATCTACTGTAGAAAGTGAGTTTTTAAAAAACTAGGTGTCAGTGATTTATATCCCCATTTTTCTTTCACCGTCTGATTGACCAAAGAACAATGGAAATCTCAAATTATTTACAAGGACGAAGGAAAGTGTTTTAATGTTGCTTGAGGAGGTGTGCGCCTTAAAATCCAAGGATAAACAAAAGTGAAAAACATCGACATGAATGGGACCCCTAACTGGTGGTTAGTAGTTAGTGGTTGTAATATCTTCCAAGAAAATGGGAGGTTAGGGTTCGAATCCCAGTCAAGTCGCTATTTTTCACTTCCATTAACCAGGGGTTTCAAGGCACCCGCCTCCTCATACTAAATTAAAACACCTTTCTTTCATCCTAATTTCTTTCCTTTGGGGGATTTCCTCACCTATAGCTTTGTGATTCGGCTGCCTCGATGAGGACACTGGGGGTGTTTGGTGCGAATATGTGTAGCGGCACTTGCATTGCTCACAAAGCATCCCGTTAACAAAATTTCTGGGAAAATCCCAGAGAATCTGATCTGGAGCTTCCCGTTTGTCTCCAAACACGAGTTCTGCCTGCCGACATACGGCTTACGGAGTGTTTTTAAACCTCCAATTAATTAAAAACCGCGTTCCAACTTTCTTTTCTCTCAACAGAATTGATATCGAAGCAAAATGATTGCTTTGGAGACTCGCTATTTTTCACTTCTGTTTATCATCGGGTCAAATTATTCAGTTTAGACTCGATGTTAGTAAAAGCCGCTTTTATTTCTTAAAAACAAATTTATAGGCAGTATATTACGATTAATCACCATAGATCTGGAAGGTGAATAATTTACTCGAAAAATACGAATGTGAAATGTTTTATTGTGATTTGATCAGAAAGCCTTAGCTTTACATAAAAAACAACCCTCGGACGGCGTGTGCATAATTTGCACGTAAACATATTATAAGATATCGCTATTAAAGATAATATTTGACCTTCAAAAATGAAAATTCTTTTTCTTCCTTTCCCCGCGAGATATGAGATTAAATATTTCGGCGCTGAAAAACAGAACGGGATTCCCCTTAACCAACGTTTGTTTGGTTAACCTGCCAATTCAAGGATCTCGTTTGGCCGGAATCTCTCGCAGGATGAGAGTGATTCACGTTTTAATTTTAACTATAAGCCATCAAAAAGTAATTGAATATTTCCCCGTTATTTATTTCGGTTTGCGAAAACTTTTGAAATATTTTATCTCGAAAAGTTTGCGAAAGAACGTTTCTGTTTTTCCAAAATTTGCTATTAGAGTTTTGAAATTAATTTTAACATTACTCGTCAAAGAAATACGCAACGAATGTTTTGAGACATTTGTTTTTGGCAGCCGTAATTGCCTGTTATTTTCTTTAGGAAAGAGCGTATTAGTAACTTGCAAAGTTCTCTTCTACACTGGGAACAGAATGAAATATTTCTCATCTTAGCTCAGTTCTTTATATTAGTTGGAAACTACCCATGAAGATACCTGTAGGTGTACAGCAGTAAGTTATTTTATTGACTTGTTAATAATTAAAACTGATTAAAAGATAAACTAGAAGTTGAACTTTCCGCCTAAAGAGACGTCAGTTAACCTTGTAGTTTAATTGTAGAATGGTATCTGGTAGAGTATGCAATTTAGTATAGTTGTGAGTTGTAGTATAGTAAGGGGTATAGTAAGCTATTTTACTGATATCGTTAGTAATTAAAACTGTTTAAAATATATAAAAGAAGCGGAGCTCTCGGTCTAAAGCAACGTCAATGAACCTTTTGTTTTTGTAAGTTTATTTGTAATGCAGTATCGACAACCGAGTGACAATCGAGATTGACACATTATAACTCGCTATTCGGCTGATATCTCCATTTGTCGGTTAATTTTATGGAACAAATACATTGTGCAGCACCTCGTAAATGTGAAATCGCAGAAGTGCACTCAAAAGAGATTAGTTAAAAACCCTCGCAGAGTTGAGTAATCACTCCTCCGAGCAATTATGAAGCTTATCGTGATATCGGTTGTTTACTTTCGAGTGGATTTTTACAACAGTTGATTAAAAGATAAGGAGCCAGAGATGAGGAAGTATTTATCGCCAGAGATATGTCTCAAAAGCTCGTCGGATCTCAACTGCGACTACTGTCATTCCGCTATCGCACTTATTAAAGCATCAAACTCGAGACGCTCTTTCATCCGGCAATATTGATAAAGTGTATTTTATCAGCTTAACAAGATACCACTTCAAAAGTCGCCAATGAAAGTATCTCTCAACGTTTGTTGTATTGGGTTTTCCTATCAAAACTTTTTTCTCGTGGATTTTTTCTCTTTTTGGGAACCCTCTTTGTGAGCATGCCTTAAGTTAGAGGTGGCCAACCTTCTACGTTCATTGAATCGTATTGGCTACTGTAAGAACTCCGCAGATGTTGTACGTATTTTTTAAATATCCTTAACACGTTCACTGCCATGAGGGTCATATCTGACCCTCGCCCCACATTTCCCGGGCAGCCATGAGGGTCATCCCTTGAGTTGGAAATGGTTTTACTTTTTAGGGATTAAATAAGTCCGTCACAACTTACCGATTGAAATCGGAAAAAATCGGTCTAAATTTGGTATGAATTATAGGGTAATATGAATATAATATAGGTTTAGTACAGGTCCCTGGGGCCAAGAGTCATGTTTCACCCTTACAGAAAGAAGTGAACGTAGTTCAATTATCACCTTGGTAGTGTATGAGAGTGCGGAGTTTCACCATCAATGGCAAAATACAGCAAAAAATCGTATTTTCCCTTTCCCAGATACGAAGCTTTAGGATTGAAAATTGCGAGAAACTATCAGGAAATAATCAGTTAACGGACCGCTCTGAATTGGTCGATGGGCCACGAGTTGGACATTTCTGCCTTCAAATTAATCCTCGGAGGTGAAATCTAGTGGAACCATATTTTTAGAGTAAATAGAGAGAACAGAATACTTTTTCCTTTCATCAGCAATCGAAAATCAACAACCAAAAAGCGTTGCCACCGAGCCAGAAAGCCTAATTGTGGCGTATGTGTGAATAAATAATTATTTCCTTTCGAATCTAAGCATTTCCTCAAAAATGAAAAAATTTAATTTGCTCCCCTTCATATCGCATTACTGTAAAATTTCATTTGAAAGCGATCGAAATTCATACTGAATTGGAAAAAAATTACATTAAATAGAACTTAAATCAACTACCGGTGGTAAAAAATGCTTTTTCGTATTAAAATTGGACACTAAAAATTGAAAAATTTTGTTATTAAAACTGAAAGAAAGACATTCACGAAGAAGTTGTCAATCACAATCACGACCAAAGTAGAGAAAACTAGATGTTTACTTAGGTAGAATTATTTCTCAAAATAAGAGAAAAGCTGTTTTGGAAAAGTTGAAATGATAAGCAACATACATGAAATTTTCAACGGATTTTCAGTCAATAATTCAGTGATTCATCAGCAAATGCTTTCGGAAGATATTCAACAATATTACTCTCGTGTTTGGAGAAAACTCTAGTTAAAATGACGTAGTTGATCCCTTTGGGATATCAGATCGACATATTCTATTCCAATGAATTCAATTTCTCAACGTAATGATATTATAATGAAGGGCTATCTGTGTAATTCTTAGTGGAAATACAAATTTTATTATTCTACAGCAAAATATTTTAATGTCTCGATGGCTGAACCTTTGTATCTAATTATTGGTATTATAGTATATCTCTTTAGTCATTATTTGTTTACCCAAGTTTAAAATAATGAAATAAACAGAAAATTAAGTTTACTTTCCGTTGTCGTGTTGAAATGTATTATTATTCACGTTCTCTAAGGAACCTACATCCAGAGATACTGAAGATCAGATTCCTCACGTACATACATTGAAAACAACTCTTATAGAGTGGCATTATAATCTCTTTTGTATTGTATATATATCGCAGTTGAAAGGGACAAATTTCACTGACTTGTATATTGTTACTCGAAGATTGGTAAGGCAATAGCATATATTTCTCCGAGAATTCTCCTTCGCTTCGCTCTTGATAGCGTCAAAGGGGAGATTTACTGCTTATATTTCTCAAAGAAATACGGAGGGTGTAAAGTTAAGCCGAAGTATTCAAGGTATAAAGAATCATCGCTGATGAATTGAGCGTGACGCGCCAAGTGGAGTCATTGGTAGCAACTTAAGGGTATAAAGGACTCTTTCTTCTCCTAAAGTAATGATGATAAATCTTTGAATGCTCTGTGGCAAGCTACCTTTGAACAAACTACAAGTTAATCGATGAAAAGAGTGTAAATACTGCATAAAGATGATTCAAAAATACATATACATGTCTATAGTGATACCTGATAACGAATTTTTCGGCGAACGAAGATTTTTTCGCTGTTTTCCGGACTTCGCTAACGAATATGGATTCGGTAAACGAATATTTTAGTGGATGCGCGCGCTAACATACGAGTAAAGTAGCAAACATGAACGGTCGGAAATTGACATTTCTGTATCCATTGTGTGGCAAAAGCAAATTTATTTGGGGATATAAAACGGGTGCCTAAATCTTTGTGTTTTTGTATGTAAAATTTGTATGTTTTGTATGTTTGCACATCTCCATATCTAGTTGCATGTATTAGTTTTATTTTTCAACCTGCCTATTAATTTGTTTCTACCGTTTGTACTTGTTTTCTTGCGCCTATATTTGCCGGACTGTTTAGGTGTATTGATTTATTTTTCTAGAATTAAGCTAATTGTAGTCAATTGTTCATGGTTATTAGTATAATATTGTTATCATGTAATATCTCCTGAGGAAAGGTAAAAGAGAGGCCATTTTGGCCTAGCCCCAATAAGAGTATTATAATAATAAATGATGAAATGATAAGACGAACGCATAAACTATGTGATTACAGATAGACAGTCAATTGCTCCTATATCTCTAAAAGTTAGCTAAAAATCTTACCTCGAACGAAGACACATCCTCATTCACTCTCCATGTATTTTCATTTTAATCAGCAGAAAATATTCAAAACCCACAATTGTCAATGTCTTACAATTATATTCAGAAGTCGTTATTTACGCTACACTGTGATCCGCCTTTTTTATATTTTTTTTACTACTTCTACTATTATTTAAGCCTTCTTGATAACGTGAAGTATTCTTGACTATCTATCTACTAATAATACTAATGTTTAAATATTTTTAGTTTCTTTATTTATTAAGAATTGGTACGACTTTTACTGGCAACTAATGCTCCGGATCGCGAAAGGGTCGCGCAAAGAACGTTTTTGAGTTTTTGCCATCTTTTAGAAACGAGAGAGACTGAGGTATCCTTTAGTGTTTTCATTTAACATATCATTCATCTTTGATGAATAATTCTTCTCCGAGGAATTTAATCTTTTCTATCTGCTTCCTTTGCACGCGCGCCCTCTGATGGCCTTGTGGACAGAGCTGCTGCAGCTGCACATCCCGGAGGACTCTTGGGACAGGGCCGAGCTGGAGCATCGTCTGACGGAATATTGCGGGAAACCCATCTTCAACGGCTCAGGCGACGAAGAAGAGCCTCCTTTCAAGTGGAATCTTTACAATTCCTTCTACTTCGCGTTCACCGTGGTTAGTTCCATAGGTAAGTCTTATATCACCCACGTGTCTTAAGACGTGTAAGTCTCCCTGCAATCTTCAACATTTTGGATACGGCAGAGTTTTTTATCAACTATTTTCTTCTACGACACACTTTCGAAATTGCTCAAAATTCGTAGCACACAAAACGTTAGCAGTAGTGCTAGTATTGTGAATAGTGCTTTGACAGCTTAGATCATTTCGCACGTATGCCCCCACCAGGAATAGAACCTGGGACCGCTTTCACCGAAGTCGAACGCGTTGCTCATTTGGCTATCTGGGAGTCCAACAAAACGTTTTATGAATTAAATACATTTCGTATTGAATCGCCAAATAGATGAATAATGGTACATACATCATGCATATAATGAAAATTGTGAAGGATTAAGGAAAGGTAATTACTTGGCACGGAAAATTGTCCTTGAAAATCATTGTTTTCGTAATCTTCCCGTGGAGATGCGGACATTAAAAACGTCTGACAGGACCGGGACTCGAACTCGGGTCCTCCGTATTCCGAGCGACTGTTCTAGCCATTGAGCCATCTGGCATGGTACCTCAGTAGTAGTAAAGTAGTAGTATTGTTAAAAGTGCTTCGACAGCTTAGGTCACTTCGCACATGGTCTTCCACCGGGAATCGAACCCGGGACCGCTTTCACCGAAGTCAAACGCGTTGCCCACTTGGCTATCCGGGAGACCACGGTACCTCAATTGACTAGAGTAGTCACCCGAAAAGTGAAATACCTGGGTTCGGTACCCGGTCCTGTCAGACTTTTTTCATGTCCGTTTCACCTCGGGAATATTTCTAACCGCAAGACTTTTCATGCAATACCATCCTTATCCCTCATTAGTATTCCCCTGTGAAGATAAAATATCGTATAGGTTGGGGGATAATATTGTGCAAAAATGGTAGAAAACGATATTAAAAAAAAATGGTAGAATGCAGGTATTATGCGTCCGACCGACAGCTTTGCTTTTGCAGTCCGACTACGAGGCATTGATTTAGAGAAAATAGCATCACCTCATCATCATCATCATCTGATTACACAATGCAAAGTATCGAATTTTTTTCAGAAATCAATTCCCTTTTAATACACTCTTTTGCTCGAATTTTTATATCATCGGTGAGAATCCTCTCGTAAAAACAATCTTGATTTTTTACTGAAGCAAGTTTTATTTATTTTTCTTTCTGAGAATACATTATTACTTATAATAACATTCTGAAATGTCTCCAAAAAGATAGGATTAACACAGGAACCGTCCCTTTCGGCGACAAAAGAATGAGGACTTCGCGGGTCGGAGATTGAGAATCGTAGTTTTTCATGTGTTATTGTAATTAAATTCTAATTCAAAATTGAATAAGAATAACATATTGCGTAAACAGTTTCACTTTACAAGGTACTTTGGTAGCCAAAATAAGATCTTGTTCACGTCAATTGTCAAGTTTTAGAAAGATGTTTCGTGAAACTTAAGCAGTGAATTGACTACTTGATCACAAGGAATCGGTGCAAGAACCGTTTGTTGCCCGTAATTCCCTCCTTTTTCTTTTCTTTTTCTCGTACTCTTTCCGTTCTGATTATTGCATTATTTTACGTAATTAGTAAACTGCAAATATGTAAATTTCCTTTTTTTCTCGAATTTCAATTTTTCTTTTATGTTATAAATTTAAATCTAATTTTATCCTATCCAATTTCTTTACTTTATATGTGTCGGAAAAACAGAAGACAGAACTTTCCTTTTTCAATTTTACCGGATTAAGTCCTTGTCTGTCTGTCCGCCTGTATTTTCCTAGAATTTTCCCGATAGGTATATCTCTTTCCTACGCTTTGTTTCACTACGGTATTCTCTAAATAAAGCAAATTAGTTTACTTAAAAGATTTAAATAATCATACTCTTAGAAATCTCTCCTTCTCATGACAAAGAAAAATTTTTTCCCGGAAATAAGCCCGAATATTCTGAACCTTTTTATCGCTGAGTATACAGACGGTGTTTTGTTTGTTAAATAAGTCGAGCTCCCAGGCTGCAGGCACTTTTTGAGTATATTGTCATTTTTATCTCATTTAATCATTTGATAGCCACGCAGATTTTCACCACGTTAAATTTACGACCTGCCATAGTGTTCATTTCCTTACTTTAGAAAAAGTTATTCAAAAAATTCTGCTGCAATCAGTTGCTACAGAGCTAGTAAGGAGATTTCCCGTAATTTTAGCCATCTTGGCTGATATTAAGTGTTTCCTCTCTTTGATTGAATTGCGCTTATTCTACCAATTTAGTCCAGGAGACTTAATAGTAAGTTACCTACGTAAATTTTCTAGAAGAATATTCATCCTGAACGTTCATAACTCTGAAATTGCATTATCTTCGCATCCACATTCTGGAAAACGTCCACGAATGCAACATCTTATTGAAGTAAATTGATGCTTTCCTGATCAGTTATGTATGTAAATCATTGTCAAGGATATTCAGCATCCTCGACATACCTTGACATTCGTATCATTACACGTGCGACCTTCATTGCCCTTGGATAATTGTTAGAAGTCAAATTACCTGATCCGCACATCCGTTCCTCTCTTCTTAGCTGTCTTTTCACCGATTCTTCAGCTTGGGTTGGGAATCATATACAAAACATGCAGCGGATACTGCCGCGTCGGATGGGAAATGGTGAAATCGAACGTAGGCGTCTCTAATTTTCGCGTGATTCCGTTTGATAGCATCAGAAGGAGTGGATCTATGTGGTCACACTCAGGCGTACCGGAACGATTTCGCAGGCCTGGGTGCTTCGAGAGCTTCTGGATGCGTACGAGGTTATGAAATAGCATTCGCAAGGAGAATCCTAATTATTAGCGCCAATTATGGAAATGTGCTATCCATTTGTTTTGTCTGTGGCTCCACGTGCTGACAGCGCCGTTCCGTTCTTAGGCGACACAGAAAACATAACATTAGGCATGGTTTCAAGCACGACATAGCTTAGATAAGCATTTCTCAAACATCTTGCGTAAAAGTCTTCTGAAGGATGCCGGGGAATCATTCGCTAATTTTTTGTGGTTTTTAAAATATTCACTCTATGGAGAGCCGAGTATTCTCTGCAGTGTAAAATAATCCGTCGATTACTTGGAGAGTAGTTCTTACTTGAAAGGAGATTGAAAGATGTGGAAATAATTCCAGAAGATTTCGATTTAAAAATGTATAATCTATCATTTTCCATCACGATCCTTCATTAAGAAGTAGAAATGTGCTAATAAGTATTAAAAATAATCATTTAAAAACCCTTTTATGCTGACGACAGTATGGTTTAAAATGCAAGTTACTCTGCAGAACAAATTCTATTCAGTTTTATTTAGAATAAAGGATATTTTACAGAATACTGAATATTTTTAGGAAGTTCTGCTTGAGATAATTTTTCCCAAATACTTTGGGAAAAAAATGAGATTCTGAAAGTTAATAAGCTAACAGTACGTACAGTAATACGCTACCTGCAAAACGAACGTAGAGAAGACAATATCATTTCTTTTAAATAATAAAAAGTTGTGTCACCTACTAATAATAATATTTTACCTTTATATTCTGTAATGTCTCTCCCATATTAATAATAATGTATATTAAATAGAGTATTAAAAAGTTTATCTGTAGTAATTTAGAGATATTTAATTGATTTATCGACAAAGAAAAAAAAATCTTCGAGTGCATAAAATCGCAGCAATAAATATTTTGATATTAAATCTAATGGAAAGTAGAAAATTATTACTTTCTTTGCGGAGATGATGATAATGATGACAAATTTCCAGAAAGAAAGAGAAATGCACACATTACACAATTCCTCGTATAGTTTGGAACTTAAGCAACGGAACATTGGCTCGGCTGCGTCTGCGACGTATACCATGAATCATCAGTATCGATACACATCAATATTTGACTGTATAGGAGTGGAATCAAATCAAACACAATCAGTTGAGCTATCGTCCCAAAGACAGAGCGACAAGAGCTTAAGACAGCTTCCCTGAAAGAGATTAGGAGATTATTCCGTCTCCCCGTCTTCTAATGATTCTTATAAATGAGACGATGCCAATTTTAATGGACAGTCTCAAGTGAAACTGCACTGACGCTGTGGTCGCAATTTGAGAGATAATTTTTTTGCTAAAGTCAATATTTACTCATTCGCCGATGAAATCAGCAAAAATATCAGAGACACGTTGATTCGCAGCTGGATCATTCTAGACTGGAGGAAATGAAACACTTTTTAGAAAATCCGGCAAGGTTTAATAACTAAACGACCGGTTTCGACTTACCATCATACTTGAATTATGAAATACTAGGAACAAGAATTAAGGAATGAATTTTCAGTCAAATGGAAATAAAAACCACTTCATAGAAAGTTTTAAATATAATAAGTTTTAAAAATAATTTTAAGTTTTAATCATCCCTGATGATGACTCTTGGCAGTTGAAATCGGTCGCTCGTAATTAATCCTTGAGGGATTTTTATATTGTTTCATTTCTTTCAGTTATGGAATTCCACATAGCGAATGCGGCCGCTGTTGATTATAAAACATTCTATCTTCCAATAAATCAAGACAATTGTCTAATAATACCTGTTTTTGTTTAATTTCATGTTAAGGACTCTTGCTCGATACGGAGAATTGATTCAGTCTATGAAATAATTATGATATTTCACCGTTCCTCCCTCAGATTGCTCTGCTTTGTGGGCTACGTCCTTTGCCCACAAAGTCTCCCGAATGGCTTGAAAAATGTTCTGCCGGGATAGCTCAACGGACAGAGCACCAGACCAGCAATTGGGAGACCCGCGTTCGATTCCCTGTCCCGTCAAATCCATACTTCCTTGGGATTTTTCCTGGGTGCGCGCCATCTTACGCTAGAACACCCTTACCCGTCTTCTATACTCATGCTACAGTCATGTTCCAGTACCGGAGAATATCTTCATTTGAGAAGGGATATTATGGGGCGCCCGTTACCCCTCCCTTCCAAATTAGGATGGTTTAATTGGTTAATGAAGATAAGGATCGCTTTACCAGAGAATTTTTTAGGTCTCCGTGGAGCATTTAGTCTGCCGCAGATTATTTTAAAACAAAATCTTAGGCCGGGGATGATGTTTAAAAAGGAAATAACAAATTAATTTGGCCGGCAAAGGTCACTGTATAACCTTGGCCCGGTTCGGAAGGACTGCGCCACTATAAATACGGAAGAACCCCTCACGAAGACGTATAATATTAACTTACTCGGAATGGCTCTTCAATTTGCCGGATTAGGATTATAACTCAATGAAAACTTTGTAAATATTTTCTTTTAATTATAACAAAGCTGAACTTTTGCAGTCGCCATTCTTGAGGTAAATGACGCAATTACGTGAGAAATCATGCATCTTTGGTTATCCTGTGTCCATACTTAAGCAAAAGGAAAACGGTTAGGAGATGGGAGTCACAGAAAACGAATATCCCCAAATTCCCATTCTTGCTCTTAGATATATGATAACTTAATATTTTACCGCACCATAAAATTTAGGAGAAGGAATTAGAGGAGCGATCGTACATAATAAAATCGAAAAAGTTGAAAATTAACAAGTAAATTAATTTTCATTACATATACCTGATGGAAAAAGGAAATATAGTTTAAATATTTTAGTATAAATCGAGTTTATGAAAACTGTTTTTCAAATGATAAACATCGACACCAGGTTAATAGAAAATGACAACTGAGTCTGGTAATTCCTAAAAAAACAGAGACAAAAATTATCATGAAGAAAGCTCACTTTCTCTGGGACTTATAAAAAGGAAAGTTTATTACTTTCTTGTTATGAACTTGTTGATTAAATTACGATGAGAGTAATAACGTCGAAGCTCCCGAAATCCAGTTAATCACAGTGCAAATTACTTTAGCGACTAGAATCTCTTGATTGAAGTGTAAACGCAGTGATATAAGTGAAAAGCAAATTAATGAATGACAGCAGGTATTTTCTAAGAAGCCATCCTACTTCTTTTTACAGTGAAGGGTGTCTAATGATTGAGGGAACCCAAGTCAGTTCCACTAATTAAGTACTAACAATAACACGAAAACTAAGCAAGATTTGATTTGCGTCTGTGTTGCTATTTCACAAGAAAAATTGGGAAATTTGTTATAAAAAATGGTGTAACGGAATAGCATTAGATTTATGGACATTTGTTTTTATTTTACTTTTCTATTTTAAATTAGTACTATTGTAAAAGCTTTTACTTGGAAAAATGTGATCGGAATAGTGGAATGGTGGGGATAAAGGGATTAACATAACACAATTTTAAAATATTTTATTTTGAAGGAAAGTGGTTTATGAACTATTTTTATTGTTGTCTTGATTTTATTTGTATTGATTCAGCATCAGTGATTCTTATAGTGTGAATTTGGTAATTTATGAATTGTCTGATTAAATATTGAGCCCAAGGGAGCTTTTCCGAGGGGTGTCCTCCCTTCTAGGACCGATTGCAAGTGTCCCCTCAATGTATGCAACGTTTAAACTATTTATATAAAGTGAAATTTTTCACAATTTGCCACGAGGACTTACTCCTACTTGTAGTGATAAATATATAATAATGATAATTTTTAAACCTAAAACAGAATCGGTTGTGCGACAATAGAACTTCAGGATGGTTCCTCAGTATTCCTCAATAGAAGGTATAATAATGATAATAATAATTTCGAAAAGGGTAAAGGTGACTTGGAACGTTAAAGTGTGTACCAAGGAAAAATCCCAAGTACTAAATCCTATTACAATTTCCCCATCCTGTCAGACTTCTTTCGTGCCCATTTTTCCTTGAAATTCTTCTTTTTAATGCGCCAACACACCATTACCCTTTTCCTTGTGGATTCTCACTTCTCAATGAATCAGTATTCAGTAGCTTAATCAGTTCTATATGAATATATACAAAATTTACATCTAACGAAATAACTCTCAGTTTATTGAAAGTCAATATAAAATGCTTGAGCAACCCTTTTAAAGATTCGAAGTAGCATAATCTAAATTTGTTTTGAAAAGAACTACTTTTAAATACGGATTGAAATAATTAAATTGCGAATAATGAAGACGTGGTAGTGGTAGTTTTGTTGAAAGTGCGTCGACACCGTCGCATAGGCCTCCATCCGGAATCGAACCCGGGACTGCTTTCACCAAATGCGAATGTGCTACCCACTTGGCTATCCAGGAGTCCCTTAATGAAGAAGTCTGCATTCATCCGCAGTATTTGGTTGGGAAGTAACGCAAGAATACCAAAGTGTAAAAGTTACGCAAAAGGATAGTTGAGAATTGAAAAAACCTAATAATTGCCTAAGGGTTAGATATGTAAATCAGGGCCTTTAATGATAGCAAATTTATTTCAGGCGTAACAAACGGAAAATTGAGTTGATATGCGTTGTAGCAGGAAATACTGAAATTATCCATCAATTGAAAGAGAGATAAAGAGTAACTTCTTCAATTATAGCGCCATCGATTCTAACGACTACTGTAGAGTGGAATGTTTTTTCTTTAGATAATAATACATTCGTCGAAGAAGTTTTTCTGTTGTCCTTGAAAGGGTTTTATCAAACCGAACATTTAAGTGATTGTGATGGTACTCGAAGCTATTACTAGTATTATTCAAAGCTTCAACGAAATGATTTCTTCATACTTCCTCTTACATATAAGAAAGAGAAGAGACTGATATCAAATCTATCTTNCCGCAATAGGATAAAGGACAGAGGTATAGCATATTCAGATAGAACACCAATTATAAAGACCATGTTAAAGTTGTGAATCTCACTGTTTATAAATTAGTATCCGGTTTGAGGAACCCTGGAAGATTGATATTTTCCGACATTTCTAAAGATGTAATTCGAATAATTTGCTACTGGACCCAAGCCTTATCCCGACGATGATGATGCCCAAAGATGACAGCTATCACATCCATCACCTGCGTTGGAAGTTACTATAAGATGGTTCTGATGAAGTCCAATCTGATTGTGAGTGATGAATGCTGACACGTCGACAATAGCATTAGTGTTGCAGCCTGAAGTTGATATATGACCGTTGTTGAAATATACTTGGAGCCACGTATCAATGCTTTGTGTACATAACCCATGCCCCACGCCGAAAGGCGTCTTACGGGGTATTAATATGTGCAGAAAAGCAAGGAAAATGAACACATTTTGAGTACTTATTAATGTAGATTACCGATTCGCCCCCTATGGAAGGGAAGAGTTTGGGTTTCCTAAGATGAAATTATTGGAAAAATGATCAGATTTGAAATTTACACACTATAAGGAATCCTTGACTGAGAATATAAATAATTTAAATTAGCTCTAGAATATTTTATTCAGTTCGGTCATAGTTGATAGAAGTTGTTTTAGACTCATTTTATGAGGGTACCATCATTGCATAGTTTGGCCTTAAGCTATCGTAAGCAATATCAATTTCGGGAAGCAGATGTATTTTCCCCATCAGAATTAGTTGACCTAGACTCATTCTACGTAGCTTATCTAATTAATGATTGACCTACATGTGATGATGACTTTGAAAGATTGTATAGGAAAATTCATTATTTTCGGCATAAAAATGATATTTCATGACAAATAAAAGAAATTCATCAATTGTATTAAAATTTATCCTCGATATGAACGGAAACGTGCATTATCCAGATAACTACACATTAATATAAGGATTAAACGAATTTTTAAATAAAATACATAAAGTTAGCAGAATTTGTTTTAATAAAGTAAAATATTTTGTATAATTCTGCTTCCTTGTTTGCTACAAAGTTTGAATACCTTTGTCATCAGAAGAGTGTGGTATATAACAGTAGATAATTTGCTTTTGAAAGAGCAGATGCTATATCTCTATGTAGACATTTTTTCTACCTCAGAACATACTTATAAATAAATTACAGTCACTAAATTTCGTTTCTTTAAGAGGAAGCGAAATAAAATCGATTATGAGAAGGAAGTGAGAGATAGAATGCAGTAAAATTTCTCGTTCCACCATTCATCGTCATCAAATGCGAAAATTAGCAGAAGCTGATGACCAATCTTTAGATTAATCTCCAACCACATTTTACAAGGAACCTATCGGAGTCTCTACAGAAGTTTTAACGGTTCCAAAAAGCATAAACCCGACTTAAATAATCTACCGAAACTGTACGATTGTGTTTCATTGATCTTTGATTAATCATGATATGATCAATCACAGAACCAAGAAATTCTGAAATATATACAGAGTAAGGGAGTACATAATTTATGTGTATTACATATTATAGCAAGTATGCATTACTGCAAGTTTATTTATATCTCCAGCGAGAGCTTTGTCCTGCAATGGAAGGAGAATATCTTTAGTCCTACATCCGAATCCGGATTGACAGCGAATATCTTCGCTACTCACTGCGAGGATGGCATTTCGACGTCCAAAGCAAAATTTTATTTTTACTCTACTTTTTAAGCGCCGCTAAATCTTCAAAATATTACTAACCTATATTCTGTAGAGAAAACCAGCTGCACAGTATCCTTTTTAAGAAGTCGTGTTGGCGAATAAAAGTGAGTCTTGGTTTCTTGGCCTTCGATAAAGGGCATCGTTAATCTTTGGATGCAATTATCTTAAGCTGATGAGGAATTCGTAAAAGTTATTCTATTTCTCCTTCTGAAATGGGATTGAATGAGCATTGGTGTCTCTTTTAAGACTTAATGGATTACACTTTTTACATTTGTTTCATTTTTTGAGTCTCTATCTTCCGTAAATCGGCATACGACGATTTTTTGGAATTAAATCAAGAAATATTATAGCTTAACTTCTATCAATATATTAATTCCGACCAAGTTACATTAATTCATAACTTGAGGAATGATCATCAAATGCTCTTCTTCATATTCTCTTCATCGAAGAGATCAAGTTCTGAACCGTAATTAGACAATTATTTGTTTCTTTACAGGATACGGAAATTTGGCGCCCACTTGCATGCTTGGAAGAATACTATGTATCATTTACGCTCTAATCGGAATACCTATGAATGGAATACTGCTCGCTTCTCTTGGAGAGTTCTTCAGTAAAACGGTGAGTTATTATTTATCACGATTTTCTCAATAACTTACTTAGTCAAAATTAGTCCCATCATTCAATGTCAATTTGTCGACTCTGGTCTGCAAGTGAAGAATCATTATTTTCGCTGTGAAAGGTTGCGAAACTTTCAAGTACTTGATTGTAAGGGTTGACGAGGGTTGGTCAAAAAGTAATGTCCCACATTTTTTTGCTGCTGCTCGTTACTTTGAAACGTTTATGAATTATCTCAAATACATGGAAATTTAATCATTTACATTTCGAAACACCGTTGGAAGGTAGGAGGATTGGTTTCGCATCCTGAAATATCCCGCTTACTTACTTACCTTTCCTGAAATATCCCGCTTACTAATAAAACCTATTAAAGAAACAGAAAACAGAGACCTTGTCCGTGATTAGGTAATTTGGGTGCTCCTCGTACATTATATAATACTCGTATAACATTGTTATATAGAGTGAGACGGGAAGAAAAATAATATCCATTTGAAATACTATGATGCGTCTGTTTATCTTTACAAGTTTTTTAGCTACTGAAGATTTATTTAGCTGATCTTGAATTACTAAGTGCCTGGGTCCATGGGTCCCGGCCCGGACGGAATCTTTGGTTTCGGGCCGTCATCGGATCTTCGTATATTATGCATTACGCTAGATGTATACTACATAATATTAGGCTTCATCGGGACATGTTTTAAAAGCACAATATGAAGCATTTTCAGGTTCGAAATTAATTTGGTTTCCACACCATGAAAGAATATAAATGTAGTCGTGTCAGTTGATTATTTCGAAATCCCTCTTATAAATAACCTAAATTGGAGCACACATATCCGAAAAATCTGTGGCAAAGCAGCTAAAAAGTTTGGTTTTATAAAGCGCATTTTAGAAAGATGCGATGAAAAGGTTAGCGAGCGATGTTATTTCACCTTAGTGAGGAACCATCCGGAATAAGCGGCGAGTATATGGGACCTAGCGGATGAAACGAATGCTCGCGAACTCGAGGAAGTGCAGCGCAAGGCGATACAATCTGTTAAAAAGTGGTACGATAGAAAAGCTAGCGATACGCAAATGCTCTCAGACGCAGTTTGGGAATCCTTGAAGGGAAATAAATGAGGCTGCGATTGATTAATTGATTTGATGAATTCAGAGAAAATAAATTTACGAAAGATGTAATCAGTGTTATGCCCATGCTACTTCGATCCAATAATGAGCGTATAATAAGAGAAATAGATGTGAGGACAAGTCGTTTTAAGGACTCCTCTTTCCGCGAACGATACGCGACAAATACAAGCTAACTCGTACGCTTTGTGTACATAACCCATGCCCCACGCCGAAAGGCGTCTTACGGGGTATTAATATGTGCAGAAAAGCAAATTAATGAAGATGATAAATGATATAAAGGATAAACATCTACCTTAGACTAGTCTGGCCAAATCTGGACTGATTGGGAAATAAGTCGAGTTCGGGACAGGATCCGGGATTCTAAATCCGACGTGATCAATCCGGCCGGACTGTCCCCGTTATCACTGATAAATGGCCGGACTCAGGCGAGAAACTTCGGCCCCTACAGAACTCAATAGTATGCTGCCCATTATTGCGTAATAGTAAAAGAATACGGTATATTTCGACATTTTTCACGAAATGTCTTCATAATGCGATGTATCCCCTTATATAGCTCACGCCGAAGAAATTGGCACAGTAAGTATTCCATTTCGATTACATATTTTACTCCAAATACAGTGGATTTAAATCTTGAGTATTCATATTATAGTATGAACTAAAAAGGGAATAGTGATTATCCCTTTGATCGAATACGGGCGTTACTTATTTACATAATTCATTTCTAAATCAATATATTTTATCGTTAACAATTAAGAAGAACCTTTACTTGCCGAGAAGTCTCTTCGTTTTCACGTCTTCGACGCAAAAAAGTGTTCCCTTTATTTTGACATTTCTGTTTCCCTTGCGGAACTCGGCATTTATACGATCCAGCCATTATTTCCTTATCTTCTCCAAGCCCAAGGTCGAATACTTTGTGTTCATTTTCGAAAATCGTAGTTGCCGCCGATATTTCGGAAGGTTGATGCAGGCATTTCCACCTGTTGGCATCGGCGGAAGGACGTCATACGTCGCTCCTTGGCCGGATTCGAGAGTTCGTCGCTAAGGCGCCGCACAATACAATCTTTTCCTCCGCATTCACTTCAATCAAGCGTTGCGCCATTGCTCGATTGCCACCCGCATATTTGGTCGGGCGGACGTCACGTCGCGGCCGACACGGCCAAGGTGAAGATGCTCTTTGACCCCATTCTTCGAAGTCCGAGCGATTGAATGGCACTGCGGGATACGAGCATTTCGTGCCTTCCCTCGAGAACAAAATACGTGAATGGAAAGAGTGAAACGGTCACAAATAGTACTCGGGAACTTCCCTCTCGGGATTCCGTTTGTTGTTATTACATGTTACCCAGCAATTAGGTAGAGGTGGGTCGGCATATGGATCCTCGGCAGTATAAAAATTTTGAACGAAGACCCGAAATACTCGTACATAGGTTTTTGATTGCAGTTTAGAAGAACTTCAAAAAACATAAACGCTAAGATGCTGCGCCTTCCGCTATCAATGATAGCGTCCTTAGGGACAGGAGCAGAATGATAAGGAGCAGCCAACAAGTTCAGAAGCGGGAGGAAACAATTGCGCAGCGAAATCTTATAATTCTGTATAAATTCTTATTACATCTACATTAGTGCCCTGCAAGCCGCCTTTCGGCGTGTGGCAGGGAGTGCAAGCAAAAGCCATTATCGGAATTCATAAGGTATTCCGATATTAGTATAGTTATATAGATAGATATTCTAAACTGCAACTAACGCAACCATCAGTGGCAACTTCTATTCTACATCGGTATTAGAAAGGTAAACATTAGCAATTAGCAGCTAAAGATTTTTCAAATTATCAAACGCATTTACCAGAATTTAAAAAAAACTCCTAATATTCTATCTTTCATGAGCAAAATTACCAGGTATTAACAATAAATAATAGCTAGACAGAGTCATACGTCAAGTTCTAGTATCACACAAAATTACTAGCGTAAATCACCGAGATTAATAGGGGATTGTTAACTTGTGGAAAATGGAATCACAAAATCAATTTGAAAATCTAGTAAATAATACAAATTAATTTGCTATATCGATACAAAAGAATTAGAGAATGAAAAACTTTTTGATCAACATAATGAACCATTACTAACAGAAAACAATATTTATGAAAGTTCCATAGACGATCTCTGTACGTATATGATACTTATGATAGTCAATTATTTCATTCTTTTTCTTTAATGACCTTTCGTTTACTGGGAAGGGAGTACTTTTTCGAGTAATAGGTTCCAATGGTCTCGAACTCTTTCCCAGTTTTTGTCACCTTCCATATGTAATCGAATCGATAGACCGAACAACATTTTCTTATATAGAACAAACAACGCTTTACGACTTTAAATATACGACTATAACGTTTTGATCTTAATACTATGGGCGTTCGATTTAGCAAATTTAGGTACAGAATGCGTGGATGTTGAAAGAGGTGCTGTTGCACAGTTGAACGATATGATGTGATAAATACACCTCAATGATATTTGAAGTATGACCACCCTCTAAAGCGAAGAATAAATATCTCTCACCATACTTTTTAGCAAAAAAGGAAATTCATTTTTTTTTTCAAAATCCCTTTACTAAGGTACTTTGTTGGTACATCGAGGAACTCATATATGGTCATTTTTGCTTCCTAGAATGTTTAGATGCCTCCCTCTTAAATGTTGACCTCCCAAATTTTGTTGATCATTTATCATAATGGAATTTTAGTAAATATCCAGGACATACAGAGTATATTACAAATTTAGTAGAAAATATGGTCATATGGAGACCTCATTATGAAGAAAATGGGTCATAAAATGTAGAATAGGGGTAGGAGGGAATATAAAACGTAGGAGGTCCCATACTAACGTGATGTATGCAGGCTTTGGCTGTTTAAAGTAAGGATTGTAGAAAAATAATAAAGAAAGTTATATTCGAAAGTTGAATGAAACAAAAGAGACCAGCATGAAGGACAGGTAGTCCAAATTGGTGGATTAAGGAAGGATGCTGGAATAATAGAAAATGGGCCAAATCATCAAGCCGCAATAGGATAAAGGACAGAGGTATAGCATATTCAGATAGAACACCAATTATAAAGACCATGTTAAAGTTGTGAATCTCACTGTTTATAAATTAGTATCCGGTTTGAGGAACCCTGGAAGATTGATATTTTCCGACATTTCTAAAGATGTAATTCGAATAATTTGCTACTGGACCCAAGCCTTATCCCGACGATGATGATGCCCAAAGATGACAGCTATCACATCCATCACCTGCGTTGGTAGTTACTATAAGATGGTTCTGATGAAGTCCAATCTGATTGTGAGTGATGAATGCTGACACGTCGACAATAGCATTAGTGTTGCAGCCTGAAGTTGATATATGACCGTTGTTGAAATATACTTGGAGCCACGTATCAATCAAGACAATAACCTATTGTTACCTGTACGAAGACGTAGCATACCAGATGAAGGGAAAAGTAAAGTCGACCACGCAGTAGTTGTATGTATGTTTTATTGATGCTGTCAGAAAAGGGAAAGAGAGAAAGATTTGGGTCGAGTTCTCCAAATTAATATTTACCTTCTAAATTAAGGATAAACGTATTAATTTTCAGCTTACTTTTAAGTGATTTCATAAAGCAAATTATCGAATGTGATAGGTGCAAGGAAAGGGGTATAATTACAGCTTATCTTTATATATTACTACAAGTAGTTATAAGATGAGCTTTTATTGACCGCAAAATACCCGGAAAGTTTCAAAAAGAAAAATTTCTAATTTATAAGGAGAACTATTATGTTGTTGAATATAATGTAGTCAAATATTTGTTTTAATCTTTCACTTACCATATAATTAGGCGTTCTTCCGTTCCAAACGAATAATTGCCGAAGATACACATATAGCGCGAAAGACTGTTATTTAAACCTTTGAAGAAATTCCGACAAGATTCAAGGCATACTTTTAGACGTTTTGAAGAATTAAAAGTATAGGCTACTTAAAATGTAAAATTAATCCGACTAGCATCTAACCTAGCAAAAACTGAAGTAAAGATTCTTGTAAAGGAAGAATTCGAATAAATTCTGATTTAAAAACACTGAGGTATTAATCACAAAGGAGGAATAAAGTGATAAAATTTTCATGAAATTATTCTAAATGCACCCATATTTCGAATTCAAAGAAATTTCTCTACATTTTGTTCTCTTATCTTAGTTGACTTTGCTGCAGAATGGAAAAATTATGTTTTTCTTTCTGTAGAGAATTTTTATCAAATTTTTCTTACCCTAAACATGCCGACTGTGATACTTAATTGAACGCATTAAAATCAAGAGATATTTGCATTACCGTTGTAAAATACTTATATAAGTTTTTCCAAGCTAAATATTATGAAAATATTCATGGACGAGATATTTATAACGGAACTCTTACGAGGAAGCACAAAAAGACTTCTAAGAAGCAAAAACGTACCATCTGATTTTTTAATAATGCTGATTTTTTTTATGTAACACGCACACCAATATAATTCTCCCATTCCATAACTAATTATAGAAGAATATTACGATGACATAATTTTCTATTTCAAGAGGAAACTGATTAATTTTGTTTTGCGTTTTATTTGTCCCATGAAATGTTACTTTTTAGTATGGCACTCCATCGGTTCAATTTTCGAATTGATAATGTCGAGGCTGGTAATTACGTTGTTTCTTTTAATTGTAAATGAGATCGGATGAAGAATGAAGACCCGTTGGTCTCCCTTTCCATTTGCATGTAAGTCACCTATAGAACAATTTTCTTGAATGTGCGACATTTTTTTAAGTTATTGACCATCGACAGGCACATCATTTTTTGCATTAATTAATAATAGATATGTTTAGTTTATTGTTGCAACTTCTCTCCTTTCTTTAGTTCCTCCGAGCACACCATCGCTATAAGGAGCAACGTTATGAGAGCAGAGTGGCCTTAATAACAGACATAATTCTCTACCTCATTCCCGGATTCATCCTCTTCATTTTTCTGCCAGCTGGTCTTTTCGTCGTGTTCGAGGGATGGCCATATGACGTCGCAGTTTATTATGCTTTTGTTACTCTGACGACGGTTGGATTCGGGGACTACGTGGCAGGTAAATAACGTCAAAATGTTGTATCAAAATAAAATGCCGCACCCTGTTTCCCATCTAACCAGGGCGCCTTAGCTGCCCCTGGTTTTTCTCAGCTACTCTCAATCATTTTGGAAATTCCTAAGAGTCTTGTAGGATGCATATGTATGCACAAGTAACAAGGTGTACAAGCACCATTCAAAAAACTTCATCGCGTGCAGTATTTAAGTAATCATACAGTAAGGCAATGGAACAAATTGCAAATCTGAAATTTCTTGGATTATGTTTTAGGAAATACATATATTGGAATTTAAATATAAGTGTCTTCAGCCATTTTACAGTCCAGTATCCCAGACTGTGATTAGATATCTCTCCTGTGTGACGCCTGTATTTTATATCGATACATCCGGAATCACTTTACTACTAAAAGCACATACGCTGCTTACTTGTTTACATTATATCATAACATATATTAGGGTCCAATGGTAGAGTGTCCGACTTCAAGCGTTTAGGTCCAGTGTTCGAGTATAAAGAGTCACAAATTTACAAAATGCGTTAACTCCATACGGGAGGTTTTTGGAGGGCTTTTCCTCCCGTCTTTGGTCGAATGCCGGGCAATGATCAAAATTAATAAGTTATCTATACTCCCTCCAAGGTTGCTACCTGGCCAGAATACTAAATTGCAACGCATTTACAAATAAATGTTAAATAAGGGTAAAGAAAGTCACTCAGATGCTTTGTTATCATAATATTTTCTTGGAGGTCGTTTATTCATTTCTCGACCCCTCTGTGAGGAAGTGACCCGTCTCC
Organism: Ladona fulva; assembly: GCA_000376725.2. Classification (NCBI taxonomy): domain Eukaryota; kingdom Metazoa; phylum Arthropoda; class Insecta; order Odonata; family Libellulidae; genus Ladona; species Ladona fulva. The sequence goes on along the minus strand of KZ308456.1, from coordinate 475,957 downwards.
AGCCCCTTGCGTCACCAACGTCGTTTTTCACGACATCATTGAGTGTTTTAAAGGGTTCATGGAACATTTATATATCATCTGGTAAGCGATGATGATGAAGTGTCGGACAGATTCTCTGAATTCTGAGTTCGCAATTGCGTCCTTTGCATTAAGGATCATTTTACTGCCATCGTTTTGACAAACGTGTACAGGATTTCGATATATTTTCAATTAAATGTGGGTGATATTTGGTACTCGATAGAGAAAAATTAAACTTTTATTTACTTTTGTCTCCACCTTGTTCATGGCTGTAAAAGCTACTGAGGTATGAGTGGCGATGAATACTGGCTATAATTAAGATCTCTCCTTTTTCGATACGTAAGTGAAGAGTGTTATTAGTAGATCCATTGTTCTTCACTTACGTGGACTTGTTCCGCTTATAGCATTCTGTCTCAGGGAGGAGAGCAATGGCAAACTACTTCACTCCTCATTTTGCCTAGTGAAGTAAGTAAGGTGAAGGAAGTAGATGAATAAACTCTTTAAACTTAGTAAAGCAAAATCAGAAGTTTGGTTAGAGCAATCAGCGAAACTCTGGTTCCATTAATGCAAGGTTTATTTTTCTATTTATGGGGTGCCTTTTTATTGAATTTCAGATATTTTTTATTTGAATGGCGTACAATATGAGCTTTCGACTATTATTTATCGAGTGAATATAACATATTTGAACGATCAGGTATATTTTTTTAATCTTCCTAAAAACGTCACTGTGGTTAAATCTTTTGCACTAAATAATGTATTGGTCGTAATGTATTGAAAGACTCATAATGAGAATGGAGCAAAACTTCCCAGATGGAATTTTTATTTTTAGAAAAAAGCTGCAGCACAAATATTAAGTAATCAGAGGCGATTGAATTATAAACAGCCAAAATATTCATAAACAGCATTCGAAGGTTCAATCGCTGCCTATAGCTGTCGGGAATAACGATTAATTAAAGTTATCGAAGGCAGATATTTTATTTACGATACACGTGTATGTGATACAAACTCTGAGGCTAAACGAAAAGCGTCACTGACCCGGCGAATTTTTTGCGTAAAGACCCCGACCATCTCATTAGGGAAAGTGAGAAATCGATCTCGATCGATCGATCAGGGTATTATGATGAGTTAGATCCTAGGAGGCCCCAAATAAGGTAAACATTCACGATATCGTTAGAAGATATAGTATTTTATGACATATAGTAAAGAATTTTCACATAAAGGTGATGAGTTCGATGCAAGGACAGTTCAAATTTCGCCCGTAAGATTTACATGGGGCGGGTGTTAATTCCCTAATACTCCTTGGGCTGATGCTTGGACGATTCAAATATCGCCCTTATAAATGCAGGTTGCGAATTTGAATATTTATTGCGACACTTCCCAAAAGGTACCCCCTGCTACACGCCGAAAGGCGGCTTGCAGGGTACTAATATGGATGAATGTTAGGTACATACCTATAACTCGGTACGTAAATAAAATTTGAGACGATGTTTCATATTGTAGTTAGACTAATTCTCAGTTGATACTTGGTTCGATGCCAGCGAATTAGTAACATGTAGAAAATTCGGAATTCATTTTGCGAAATTGTGTGGAAAAGTAGATATCTTTCTTTCGTTTATAATAGTATTTATAGGTAGGAGCTCAGATGGTTTACAATTTAGAGGTGATTCCTAACGATTTTTTAATCCTACTGTTAATCGATACCTAAACTGAGGGAATCAATCCTGTGAGCTGCATAACCTTTCTTCATATTTTTGGTCGCAAAGGAGCTGAAACGTTTATTGCAAGGCGAACCTGAATGAGAGCAAACGTTCTTTCCCCTCTTTAACTGGCAGCTGCATAAACAGAATCAGTATGGAAGGCAAGGTTCAGGCGACTGACGGAAATTCGTGATCGTTTTGTAATTAAGTTTAATGAAAAGCGAACGTAGCAATCTTACGAAAGATATAGATTTGAAAATACGAGAACGAAAAATGATTGATAATTAAATACTTCTTATGCGAGATTATTAAAAGCTTCCATTGCATGGAAACATCCCGAGGAGCAAAAACGCTCGTACGTTTGGGGCAGAATTAAGTGTTTTTCTGCCCCAAACTCGTATATCCTACATTTAAATGGAATGTATTGTAACTCATTTAGAGGGCTACAATTTACTTCGATAATATACAAAAATATAAGTACAGTATATTCTTGATTATACGAGTTAATGTGGACCCGGGTCACCTAGGATCGAAAGCTCAGATATGGAAGGATCGTCGCGCGTGCGTAAATTACGAAATAAACACGCTATTTTCGTGCCTTGTTCTATTACGACGTGTATTTACAATTAAAAAACACTTTGGTGTAAAAAGATTTAAATAGAATATTTCTCTCTTCCTTCGTAATGTATACGTAAATTGCTCAGATGCAATTCTCACTTCTTTTCTCCGATTATCTCCAGATTATTATGCCGACTTTTGCTTGTCTACGCTGAACTGTTGCAGTTACAGCAAAAGTAGAAAGAAAAGAAATTTGGAATACGGCTCTTAATGAATTAAAGATTTAAAAAACAATCCGTAAGCCTTACGTTGGCTAGCGGAAATCGCGTTTAGAGACAAACGGGAAGCTCTGGAGTGTTTTTAAACCTCTAACAGCAAAAGTAATGTAAGCGGTTTGCCGGTAAGTACGGGTGTAAATGAAAAAGACAAAACACAAATTTATGTACTTCGTATAATGCAAAAGCACGGTTAATCGGGACTCGGATAGTCGAGACTCTACTGTATACGACAGCAGGTCCTTTGAAGTAGGAAAGAAAGAGTAATGAAGGCTCTGTCCATGTCTACTCTCTTCCACAACCACAATCACCGAGAGGAAATCACGGACGCTTTCACGATTCCTAGATTGTTTCTGTCCGCCCTTTCCAAGTTGCATAATGGTTTTCGTGTTCTGCTCAGGAGATGGAATGGCAGACGAAGACGGCGAATGGCAGAGGCACCAAATTCAGCTGCTTTTGATGATTTTTGCAGCAGAATTCGAAACCTACAATCAAATGTATTTCTTGCACTCCGAGGTCTCCGAGGAAAAATTTCTTGGGCGGAAATGGGATTAAGGGGAACTGCTGCCGTTACATTTTATAAGAAGCCTGCATGTATAAGGCAAGGAATAGTAAACTTAACGCCGGATCTTATTAAACATTTTGTCAAAATTAGTGAAGACTATACTCTAGCGTCAAAAACCTTTATTGTTTTCAGTAGAAATGTCTCCTTTGTCTCAAGCTGAATATGATATGAGAAAATGTTAAAAATATTGATAAACTTTTACTTTTTCACGGTTCTCTTTGATACGGGGCAATGTTGGCATCCCTTCCACACCAGCATGCGATTCGCAGTTTCCGCACGCCCCTATTCGAACTGATGACACAGAAAAACAACCTCCTTTGATTTTCATTCCAAAGGCCGACATTTTCAAAGTGTTTTCATTAGAAAGTGGTAAACCTTGCATTATTTTCACTAAACGCTAGTAATAGACAGCTTTGGAAGGATGGAATGAATTGATTAAGTTGGACATGACACACTAAAATTATTATAAAAATTGATTTGTACCATGTACGTTTCCATTGACAAAATTATTACCATATCATTGCCTTTAAATTCATTACTCAGAATTACATACTGCATTGATCTGAGTGGTCATATGATATTAATTATAATAATATGACTGTATTAGAGCGAGATCGAGACTATCAAATCTCCTTTTACATCTAACTCTTACTTACGTCGTATGAAATGTAAAACAGATATCTTGAAAAAAGTGCTCAGATGAAAACTAATTCCCGTGTTGAAATGTAAGTCTGCCCTTAGGAATAAATATACTACAGCGAGAAAACATCCACAACAATGGAGGTGCGAAAAACCTGCGAAACCTACTACTGAGAGTTAACTGATTTTTAAGGAAAAGGAAGATTAAATTACATCTTAAAGGTAAACAAAAATGTAAATTTTTTCACAACTCCAATTTGAAAATGCTGAGCTTTCTTACCGGCACCTTCGTTTTTGAAAATTTCTTCCAAAGTGTCGATGTTGAGAAGAATTCTCAGCGGCTGACTCAAAAAAAAATATGTATCTGCATTTGAGCAGCTTATGGAGTGCAAATACGACATTGTCTTCCCTCTGATTCGAAGGCTGATATTAAAAAATAAGAAAAGCTTCCCCAATTGAACTCAATCGATGCAGATAACGGAATGAGCGAGTAGCTATATAGATTTAATTGATGCGTTATTCCTAGAATTTTTTACGGATGTTCAGTAATAGTGAATCCGAAATTTGTAAATCGGAAATGTCTCACAAATCCGCACCATAGAGGCCATGGCTAGCTGACAGAACATCTGCAATGACGTTTGAGAAGTATTTTCCACATCTGAAACACTCCTGCTATTTATTACTTGGATTAAATCATCTTAGGAGATATGGGATGCAGATAAATCCATTAAACTGCCGTTGGTGTAAATATAATTCATGTATTTTCATAAATCTAATAAGCGATTGTTATTCTTTTAGTATGAGCTCATACGGATGAAATAGAGAACATGAACTACCGTCTTTTATAATTAAAACAATTCCTTCATTTCCCATTGTGGAACCCTTGAAAATGGAAGTTCCATTTGCCGACTTACGGAGCGTTTTTAAGCTTCTAAGTTCGGACAAGTAATGATAATAAATTATACGTTATAATATTTCCTTGAAAACTATATACCTATTCTGGTGAATACATATTTGGCTAATTTTACATTTGTTAGGAATTTCTTAACAAGGATATGATTACATTCAGTAAAATGTAAACGATGGTTGAATAGCTACTTAAAATCAGATTTAAAAGGCGATAGAAGAGAGGAAATATATTTACCTTTCCACAAAAATTTAATGTAAGTTTAAATTTAAATCTTTTATGGATTTCCACGACATCAAGGCCGCCTCCGTATATTTTATTTAAAAGGTATTTTAAACACAACCGAGAACATTGTCTCTTTAATTCCCTATAAGAAATCGCCAGTTTAAATAACTGCATGAATGTGTTGCCATTTAAATGTCTCGGGTATTTTAAACACCGGAGGTTACCCTTTAAAGCTTAGCCTTTGGTGAGGTTGTCTCTGATAATAAACTGGAACGATCTTTAGGGTGCTGTAAGCCTCGGAATTACAGTTTTATAAATTTACGTAAATTCCTTTCGATTAACTTGGCCTAGAATTCTAACGTCAGACAAAATTCAAACAGTTTTTAAATTCCAGATCACATGATCTTTAATATTATTCATAAACGTCAACATTAACACTTAGAGATAAAGTAATACTTAACCCCTTAAGTACGTTTCTCCATATCTAAAGGAAAGGAATATGAAGTCACACAATCTTAAAAAAGTTAAATAAATGTATTAATCATAACAAAGGAGGCAGGTTTGAGCGTGGATCTTTCGGGGGTCTTTCTCTTTCATCGTAGAATGCATCGTCGATAGCAGAGAAACATTTTCTTGCATCCGTCCTCACATACCTCCTAATTAGTATCGTAATTCAACTCTCAATGGTTTTAATAATTTTAATGAAGGAAATCTTCTAAAGGGCTTTGCTACTTATATAATGGTTCTTTTTGCCAACAGAAGGTCTCCTCCATCTACTTCTAACTAGTTATGGTACGATTTATCGGAATCGGGAATCGGAAATATCGGAACTTCCACCGCCTGACTCGGTTTGCACCAATAGTACTCTTGCTTTATTTTACCAACATAAATTTAAAGGGGATCCCGGATAGCCATGTGGCCAACGCGTTCGACTTCGGCGAAAGTGGTCCCGGGTTCGATTCCCCGTGGGGGCTCACGTGCGAAATTACCTCAGCTGTCGAAGCACTTTTAACAGTACTACTACTAAATTAACAGATGGGATAAGTATCGCTTCCAATAATAATAATAATAGTTCATTTATCACAAACAGGTTAGAAAATATAAAAAGGTAAAGTAAAAGTAAATAATTTTAAAATAGTTAGGATACATAAAAATACAAAAATGAAGCAAAGGGAAAAGGTGAAAAGATAAAATGGATAAGAAATAAGGTTAATTACGAAAACAAAGTTGAAATAATTATACATTTTAATAATGTGAGGGAGTCATAACATAAATATGTATGATTGTTTCCACTCAAGACGTCAACCTCAACATCCTAGTGAGCGGTTCCGATCTGCAGACATCAACCCTCTCAAAAGGTTCATGAAAAAGGGAGTTGTGTCTTGATTTTCTCAAAGGTACATTCAAATTGATGTTCTTAAGTAGATCATCGTAGTCGATGGCAGAAAGGTGTGGTATTCCGGTTTACTCTACCTCGATCTCTTCTTCGTTTCCTCTTCTTCCGTTACCCTTGAGATCGGACATGTATGCAAACATATCCTGTGTTGGTCATTATCAAAATGTGGTTGAAAATGTATGCTTTCATCCCTCATAAGTAGCAATTGAATAACTATAACCCATCACCTCATGAGAAGTATTTTCGCTGGGTTCCAGTGAAGACCTGGGTTCCCTTTAGGACACCCTGACATTCTGAAACTACTACACTATCTCCGTAAAGCTCTGCTGATTTTAGTTCTTTATTGGTAACAAGTTGATGTTTCTTCTTTTAAAGGTCAAACAGTTCGTTCCGAGTACGGTGCGTGGTTCATCGTTTATCAGGTCCTCATCATCTGGTGGATAGTTTTCGGTCTGGGATACCTCATAATGATCCTCGGCTTCATCACCAGAGCCATGCGGTCCAAGAGGATGCTGGATTTGGAGAGGAAGATGGCGCAAAAGATCAAGAGAACGCAATCCAAACTGTGGAGAGGGATGCGTGACATGGGATACCTGAGGAGACTCCTCAACGAAGTTTACCTGCTCAAGTTCAGGGTGAGTGTTCCAATGAGAGAAAGCTTCCGAGGAAGGCTTAAGCGAAAGGAGGCGAAGGCTACGGTAATATTCCTTTTGTCCTTTTCTCGTGGAAAAAAGATATTACGCGATTCCTTTGTTAATGTGTCTCAGGAAGACAGCTGAATTGCTGACCTTGACAGGAGTTGGAAGGCAATCGTGATACCATTGTGGTGGAGTGATTGAAGGAGATTATAGAGGGAAGAGATTTCATTGACACCTTGATTTTTACGCCACCCACCACGTTTTAGGAAATGTCTGCAAAGACGAAATTCCGGCAAATATCGTTGCAATCATTCCTCGCATAACTATCTCGATTGTTCCAAGAGTAAATTACAGATCCAGAACCGCGCCGTCCTATGGGTGCAAGGGGAGCATCCCTTCTAACAACATACGACCGAAATCGGTTTTCGGAGCTTCTGCTAAACTAGAAAGATGAAAGACAAAGTTAGTGCAACCAAAAGGGAATTACATGGTTTTATTTGCCTCTTCATAATGTCGTTCCAAGAGGTTCAGCCCAATGAATTAATTTCTACCAACATTCTCATCGTAGTCAATTGTAACGAAATAAAGGCACCACGAGTTATTCTAAATTCTATCTATTGCTTTTTGTCCATTCACTGGAAAGCTTAATAATACCTTCCAGTTTACACTGTGAAGTACATACATATATAAAGAACTTGTGAAAATGACGCGATCAAATCTTCCATGCTTTACAGTTGCCTATATTTTTTTCCAATACTAATTGTCTGTGTCAAAAGTAGTGTTGCGATACAATGCAATTATCCGAAGCTCATCGGAATCGCTTATTAGATCATATTATACATCTACCCTCTACATATCAGTCATCCGCATTAGTTCTTAACTCTATAAATAAAAACGACACCTCAGCTGTCAGAGTCTTGAGAATTGCAGCAGTTTCCTTTCAAAGGAGTTTCTGTTTGGAAGCATCCTCAAAACGTTGACCTGCATGATGAAGATAAAGACTTCAAAGAGATCCGATGAGCTTTTACTTGATTATCTTTAAGCAAGTAACGCTAACTTAGGGGGTTTTCCGGTAGTTTTTTTTTTCAATAATTTTCTGTAAATTATTCGTAATTTAATTCTTATAATTCTAATATCTCAATTTTTTTTAATTCGATGTTTAATCCTCGATATTTATACTGGATTTTAACCTTTTATCACTAAACTTAACTAAAGTCGCCTTTCTCTTTCTATTTTTTTAAATCAAAGCTCTCTTATTTAAAAAAAACAACGAATATTCCGATTGCTTTTATTGTTTAACGAAATTTGAAATTTTATCAAAATACCCCAAACATATGATCTTGTCTTATGGTTTAGACGCCACAATGCCATACTATATTGTTTCAAACGTCAGTTTGTGTTCGGAGAGTTATTATTTTTAACTCTTAAGGAATAATTACTAAAAGACAAAGTCGCTCAGTTCGACAGTGAGCCACGCCTTAGTATCCCGAAACGGGTAGGTATTTTATTTATCTCAGGCGATTAAGTAATTATCGTTTAATGAACCATAAATATAAGAAATAATTCAGTGTTACCACAAAATTTTCCGACTGAAGAGAAGTCTGATAGATATCTTTTTTTTGGCGGGAATGTTCAATGCTCAATGTTCTTTAAAATCCATAATGTCTATCGCAATACTCTCTTTTTGCAGCTTTTATGACTACTGCAGGAACGCGGATCGAGGGTCTTCGGAATAAACTCAATGGTTTTAGTATATGGTACCTTGGGACTGAAGTTGTTGGAATTTTGCTCGACAGTCGTAATCCAAAAAATGCTTTGTCTCTTCGGTAACTTTCAACGATAATTTATGAGAATACATAATCATCCAAAGGATTCGTTATATTTATAATTTAAAGTCATAATCCAAATTAAATCCCTCCAGCTTCAAGAAAACAGCACTTATACATAACTGGGGAACAAGAGGACATAGTGTTTCTGAATTTTTTCTCGTTGCCGTTGGCTTGTGCGAGAAATGATAACAATCTGAAAGACGGAATGCTTCGGACTGATAAAATCACGCTTCTGCCCACTGCTCGAGCGGAGCACAGTTGGAAGCATTTGAAGGAAGTGAGCGCGGCGACCGAGTGGGGCGCCACAGTCAACTACACTCAATCACTGCGGAGAAAATTACGTTCATACGGTCCTCTTCGAGGATTACGTAATCTTTTGACGCCTTCTTCAAAACTACCGTCTTCCTTTTTGCTGACGAAAGTAACAACGTGCTCATTGACATTAATTTCATCGTTAGTTAACAATATTTTACATTTCGTGCAATTGTATAAATAGCTTGCAATGTAAACTGTTTGAAATTGAATGTTTAGACTTTGTAATGGAATTGTGTGATGTAATGCCTTTGTGGGTTTTAGGAGGGGTTTCCCAAGGAGAAAGTAACTTGCATAATTTGGGGAAATTTAAGGAAAATACATATTCTCCTTAAATTGTGAATCCTTGAAAGAAGGGAGATTGGAAACTAGACTGGGATTGGTTACTGCATTTAGAGAAAATTCATTTGCGGAAAATATAATTGGTATTGTGCTACTTTGGCCTTTACTTTAAAATAAGAGAAATAGATGCGAGGACAAGTCCTTTTAGATACTCATTCTTTCCGCGAACGATACGCGATAACAATAAGCTAAAGAGGAAACTCGAACGCATGGTGCTTACACCCCCTGCCACACGCCAAAAGGCGTCTTGTAGGGTATTTATGTAGATTTGGATGATACGAGACATATACATCATACCAAATTTATATGATTATTCTATTTAGGAATAATTCAAAACTCGATATGGAAGTTACTTTCTTACGAACGTGTATGTTAAAAGTAATATACAGAGCGTAAAATTTAAGCAAAACGGAAATTTTTCATTTAATGCGCTACATAGATAGGACTCATTATTATTGTTTTTATCGAACGTTTTGGGAATACTCATGTGTGCAAATTTGAGAATGTATCAATAGTACGCTTATGGCTTTTCTGCCCATTTAGATTGCATATCAAAAGAGTAGTGGCTAGATATGTTTTATGGAAAATTTTCTGTCCATGATTCTCATTCACAAGCTCTGATAGCAAACGGACCGCTTCTTTAGAAGAATCTGACATAGCTCCAAAAATATGCTGTTTTCATGGGTTTCTCTGTAGACTTACCATCCGTCCCGTTTTAACCGGAGCTGTTCAAGTTTTTACCCATGGTCTCGGTCAATCTTTCTGTTGTCCCTGTTTACCATACCACTGTTAAAACCGCTATTTTATAGAAAAGTGCATCTCGACCTAGGTTTCGTAAGGGATATATCAGGATACACATAATCATTTCTGCATTTATTAATAAGGTCAGCAGTGGTAAATAAAATCTTGATGGATCAAAAAAAAAATATTACAGCTTTTATTGAAATGCTCGCATGCTCGCATTTGTTGATTCTGAGATTTAATTTGGAGATAATAGAAAAAGATACTATTGAAAATAGAAAATGATAATTATATAGAGATACTATAAAGGGTGGATATCATTTCAATGGTTTCATTGAGGCAAAAATGACGAGAAGAACAGGTCCGGTGGTGCAGTGGTAGCGTATCCGATTTCCAGCGAAAAGGTCCAGGGTTCTAATCCAGATGTTTCCAAAATAATCCAATTTCCCAAATCAAATTTTTATACGGGAGGTTTTTGGAGGGTTTTCCCTCCCGTCCATGGACGAATGCCGGGCAGTCCTAATATTAATATACAACGCTCCAACGCTGCCACCTGGACAGAAAGCCAATTCGCAGAGTTAATTTTAAATAAATAAATAAAGAAGGAGCCACAAGGCATATTTGAAGCTTATAGACATCGCCGATTATTTTTATGGGTCAGCTTCAGCTTTTTGGACATAATGTATTGTAAAAATGCAGATATTTCTTTTATATGGGAAATGAATTATTTATCTAATCATTCACTTCGTCGCACTCGAGTTTCAGGAAAGCAGTAATAAGCTGTCTGGCGTTATGACGTATTTCAACTCATTCGTCTTCACCCCTCTGAGATGGTTTTTCAAGGGGAATATGTTTGAAGAGAATAGTCTTGTTAATAAATAATGACAGAGATACAGAAGTGTGCAGTTATTTGATTAGCATTCTCGTTAATGAAATTTCCAGCGTTATTTTAAAATAAAATCAATCGGTGGCTCCAGCTTCAATCGCTCAGCTGGTATAAAAATTGGGCCTGTCCGGGATTTGAACCCGGGACCTCTCGCACCCAAAGCGAGAATCATACCCCTAGACCAACAGGCCGTTGAATAAGCTGAGCAGGTGTCTTCCTCATTGAGGAGAAGGTGTGAGTTAGCAGTTTTTCAGAAGTCAGTTTCTCTTTCCACCCGCGAATTTTGAACCAACATTTAATCGAAGTGCGCTCCCTGCGATGAGCGATGGCCTAATGTTGGGGAACGGGAAGAAGTTCGTGAGCGCTTGTCACAATGGTGTCCCTCTTTGAAACCTTTAAAATACTAGGTTCTAAAATGGATAGTAAATTAGTTACTATAATTAATAGTTAAGAAATAGTATGATGATATATAGTTTTAAATACAAGGTAAATACCAATAATAATAAGGTTATTTTTACAGTTTTCAATTTTCCATTCTTTACTTTTGTGATTATATCAATAACGATAATTTATTAAGTCAGACTAAAACCTTATTTACAGATATTATTCCTAACATTTATTGCTTTTACAGTTAAGTGTTGGGAAGGTGGATATGTGCCAAAAGGTTGGGAACATAACATGCCATAGGTTGGCTCGTACATTAATTATTTTGACATGCAAAACTGTTATCTAGTTATGCTCGATTTATTACGAGTATGTCACAATAGTTATGTCAGTATCGAAGCCTATGCTTTGAACAAGCATTGACATATACTAAATATTTTCCAAACGAAATACCCGATATCGTGATTCCCGTATTCTAGCGCGATTTTTAAGAGCAGGCGACAAACAAATTTCGCGAGCCTATAACGAGAACGAATTGCTATTAGTCTCTTTCTACAAATAATATAAGATTTACCAATCAGGTAGCCGATTAGGGAGTTTCGTGTTTTAGTTCTCCCTGCCAAATGGCAGTTTGCGGGGTACTTATGTATGTAAAAGTAAATTCGGATATTGATTTATTATTATCGTATTTTCTGCGTATGTTCTTTGTATTTTGGAAATATTTTTCTCGTCCAGAACGTGAAAAATAAATGTCTGCGAAGTTTGTGAGTCTGATAAATGAAGATTTATATTGCGGCTTACTGCAGCTTGGAGATTAAGCAAACATAGGCCAAACTATTTTATCAAAGTTAGTCAATAATAATAACCTATTTAATGAAAGTAATATCACTTTTTCATTTTGAATTGTTCAAGTCGATTAAATCAAATTGTTATGGTCTGTAAAATGAAATGATAAAGGAATATTCCAGAAAGATAAAAGTGATTGACGAAGAAAGTTAAATTCTTTGGCAAACAGAAACTTGTCATCCTCATTTAGCGATGTTAATTATGATGCAAAGATCATATTTAATATGCACTGAAAATTATTTGTGTAACTTTCATTGTCATATTTTGATAGTTGCATAAAAATTTAACCTCATTTTCCAGGCGTATGAGGTTATTTCAGCAATGTAGAGGACAAATTGCAAAAATTGTTCGCTAGAACGTAGTTCTCCGTTGCATAGTTAGTTAGCTTCGCTTGAAGACGTTAGTAAGCTAGCAAAACCGGTTTGATGCACACCTTATACGAATATGAGACTGCCTCTTTGAATTTTCATCGTCTCCTATGAAATAAAACAGTCGGCTCTATGTTCTAGCACTGTACAGACCGAATTCAAACTCTTTTCCTTTTTTTTATTTACTAATAGCTTCGAATTATGGTTTCATATGTACGCACCGTGCCACTTAATCTAAACATCGTGTGTAAATATAGTTTCATCAAGATTCCCTCACAGAAGATTGGATTGTAAATATTCATTCTAATGAAATATATTGAATGGTTTTCGTTGTCTGCTTTAATAATGACGTGTCCCAAGCAGAGGTCGGGAGCCTGCGCCTTTTCCGACGTTTAGTACTACGGCTTTTTAAACTTTTCGAATATAACTCGGATTCTTTTAGTAAATCGTTGTTCAGTTTCGTCAGTAATCTCAAGGCAATATAAATTGGAAATATTTTCCTTTAGTTCACTTAATTACTAAATTCGATATTTAGAGTACAGCTTCGGAGATGGACTATTTGCATGAATGCAATATGCATTGATGCGATGAACAGGTTAGTCGGCGATGTTTTTTTAACATTGGTCAAGCCAATGGTAACTCCAAAGCCACAATCGAAGACAAGTGGTTTTATTCTTTCCGCAAACGATATGCGGCAATAACAACTAAAGAGGTAACTCGAATGCTTTTTACTTACGCCCCCTGCCGCATGCCAAAAGGCGGCTTGCAGGGTATTTATGTAGATATATTATGTAGTGCTCCATCGAGGTGTGACATCTGAAAGGTTTCATTTGCGGCCTAAGGATATATAGTGAGCATTCGAAAAAAAAATGTTCCTAATCCCTGTACAATAGAATCCATAGAATTGTCACAATGCAGACATCTGCCATTAGGAGCGTCTTCATGGCCAAAAACCACGCGCCGTATGAAATTTATCTCACCAAATATGCCGCGATTTAGACAAGGTTTAGCAATCAAAAGGCATTTCTAGCTCCCAACTGTTTGCAATTACCGGAATCGTTTTACTTGGATATTCACGATGTTGAATCCAACCATTTTTAGATAATGAAAAAAAAAGAATCAAGGAGTCCAAAAAGAAACTATAATTTTGTTATTAAATTACGATTATTTCCAATATTAGGATGGTGATCACGAGAATCAAAAGCAGTGGATATAAATCTCAAAATAAATGCATGTCGAATGCAAGTATATTCTCCGCACCATTAAACTTACTTTGTGAGAATGTTTCACAGAAGATCATCCAAAAAGAATATTTCCCCGGGCCTCGGTTTGAAATCGCTGCATCGCCGAAACCCACGATTGTGGGTAGGACGGTTATCAGGTATTTTACGGAAAACATCCTCGTCTCCCTTAGTTTCTTTGACGGTGGCATGGAAAGCAATTCCTTTGTTTTCTTGGATATTCGATTAATTTTCCGCAAAATCGGAGAGAATTGCGAAGGGATGAAGCAAGAAAGCCCGAAGGTCACCTTTCCGGTGAACTTGACCAAGGGAATGTTCCGAAGCACCTCACATCCAAGAAGTACCGAAGAGGAAGAATCAACCGTTTAATAACCCAGTCAAACAACCTTTCGTGAGCTCTCGCAGATTGAAAAATATATACGGGCAGGAAACTTGACCAAGGTCAAAGCGAAGTTCCGGAGAAATGGATGGTGGTTCCGCGTCATTCTGGTGTTACGGATTGTTATTTAACGATCAAAATGATGGATACTGTGAAAATTGACTGTTTTCTCGAGAAGTGAATTGTAGCTTTGTTTCGTCTGAGTCAACTCTTGAAGTATAGTTATGAGCATTGAAATGACTTGGATTCTGCTGGCGCTTCTCGTCTGCAAACAAAGAAAATAACAATATTTTCAGATGCTGAATGATTTAATAAAGATGATAATCGTTATTAGAATCGTTATCATGAGTTTTTAATATCATACTTGGGTATAATCACTTCGTGTGTGAGGTAATGGGAAAATTTAAAAAACGTAAATATGATAAAAGATAATCAGTAATGTATCTAAATGGATATGTTAGTTTGCTGTTACGAGAAAAAAATGTTTCAATAAAGAATGCTTACTCCAAAATTAATCAAAAGATGCCTCAACTCTAAATTTAATAGGAAAGATATTACAAAAATTCCATAGGCAACCACATTTGTAAGGTTTATAAAAAGAACGAAAGACATTATTTTCCTCGAAAGAAACCAAGCAGACAGCCAAATAGTAGTTTATAAGAGACGAAGACCATTGAAAAACTATTAAACGACAATATCCACTGCTTCGTCGTCAACTTTGTGGTAGCTCATCCTGTTGAGAGAGGAATAAAAACAACTTTAACACATTACATTAGAACTGATTCTGTTGCATGATGTAGATCTATAACTTTATCTCTCGCCATAAAACGACCTTTATTGGTATTTTGGGAGGTTTCTCTTGTATTAAATAGTAGAGTTTTTGAAAACCTTTGTAAAGGTACAGTCACCTACTAAAATTAAGAAATTTACAGAAATAGCATTTGCGACACTGATACCTGAAAAATAACAAGAATATAATAAGAACAATATCTTACTGTTCTGCTGCTGTAAAACTCTCATTAATCGATATCATCACCTCGGAAAGGGATTCAAATTTGCTGCCGCTAATTATGGTTATTAGTAAAGAGAGAAATCTTTCTGATCCCCTGAATTGCACTGTTGAATTGACTTACTTATATTCGGATGCCCTAGAAAAATGTAAGAAGTGCTAATTAAGGAAAAAGATTTTCCTTGGATGGATATTTTTTAAAATTATGCCACCCTGTCGATAAACGTAAGAATAACTGTCTCTAAGAGTATTTAAGTAAATACATCCGATTGCAGCAAATTTGACGGGAAGCAAATTCTAAACGACACAGGATTACTTTAAAACTAAACAATATATAGAATTCTCGATAATTATACAATTAATTAATGGAATTTCTCGAAGATGTTATGAAGATAAACTCCTATGGGACATATTTCTTTTAGAGCTTTAATGAAGAGTTTTACCAGAATGTTTCACTGAAATCATCAATCTTATTAAAAACTTGCTTACCTGACTTAGGTCAGATATAACTGGTGAAATGACTAGCATTCAACCGAAAAACGGTTTATTAGTGGCGAAGTCAAGGGGGGTGTTTGGGTGTGGGTATTAATCTCCTCCGAGCCAAAATGGATTTTGAATTCTAGGTTATGGGAAGTAAAATCGTAATTGTTTAGTTATTTACAGCTACGCAAGCTACCGGTAACTCGCAGAGAGTATATTTAAATATAAATATGATTCCATCTTTACTACATTCAGGGCATAAGTGTTCCTGCCCCTAAAATCTAGGCAATTTTGCTTTTACTCCATGGCTTTGACCTCCCCCAGTAACAAATCCTGCTTATGCCCCTGTTTTTGTTATGCCCTCTTAAGTTTGTCGTTAATGGTTCTGTACAATAAATAATTGAGGACATTGAAGCTCTTTTCTGTATTTTCATTTCAATTTCAGAATTCAATGTACTAAGTTTTGTGACCGTTCAAATAATTGCTTAAGTTTAACACCATACGGTATTGTCACCATGCGGCTGATTGTTGTTAGACAGGAAGTAGTTAACACCATCTTTTGCGCATCCCAAAGACTCCTTCCAATGGACCTCGAAATATAGTGAGTTACGTAAGAAAGTCGATCAAAGTGTCAGTGGAGAAACAAGCAATCTCGAGGAAAAGTACCGGAAATTATACATATATTCCTTTAAGAAAAGAAACAGCGTAGAAAAAATTAAATCTCAGAAGCTTTTCTCTTCTATTACGCTATCCACAAATTGATGTTACGAAAGATAGTCTCTTTTGCGCAGTGAAATAGAGTTCAAAAATTAAATTAGCAATGAACAACGCTCGGTACACATACTTAATTTTAAATTAAGAAGTTGGACAATTGATTAGAATCTTGATAGAACAATACTGATCTTGCAATGAATTTGAAATTCTCTAATCTCAATTTAAAATTGAAATTTTCGCATAAAAATTATTCTTATAAAGACAAAATTGTCAATCTCAATGCGCGTTGTGTTTATTAAGCAGCAAAGTTGGAAAAGAATTGCTTGTACACATATCTCTTTTTTATTCCAATTTTCGAATCAGCCATTTTAGAAGAGAGAAGGAAATGTCTATCTTCCCATGAGATACGTATTTCTAGTTCTTAATTGTCTTCATATTTAATCTTCTTCTTTTTTAACAAATTTCCAGTGATTGCCTTAAATCGTTTCCATTTATATTTTTAAAACATTATATGTGGAAAAATGTATTGTTAAATATTTTATGCGTAGCACTACAAGTTCCACTTATTAATATTTGACAATTACTTAATAATAAAATTACTTAAAAAAGTATTTAATGTCTTCTGTTTCATCTGCTTGTATATTTGATCGTCTTTACAAAACAATTCGGTGGCTTCCTCCTATGGATGCTATAAAGTATTAATGTATGAATGAATTAATAGTTATAAAACATTTCTTATATATCATACAGGGGCAAATAATTTTTTTGTGAAGAGAGAAAAAGCTTTTATACGTGACATTAACCATTTAATGTATTATAAACAACTGTTCCCTGAAATACATCTTCAACTCGCTCCCTTTCGTTTTATTCTTCTTTCCATATTATTTTCTTTCGATTGCGTATGAGCAAAATACAGATAAATTGTAAAAGTGAGGGGGTAGAGATTGAATCCGTCCTGACAGAAGTACCAAGTATAGATTAAGAGATTTACGTCGCGTTATTCCCTTCATGAATGCCCTTGTTAATCATCATTTTTTTATCAAAAAGTGAAACGATAATAATATTCGGCTCAACTTTTATCAGATCTCATTTTCATTTGCCTATGACAAAATAGTCATAGCATGCACCTTTCATTGAAATTTGTTATCAAATAATTCCGTTTCTATTAAAAATTACTGTCGAAAAATATTATATCCTTTTAAAAACTGTTGATCTGATAAACGAATGTAGAGAAAGAAGCAAAAAAATTAAACCAATGCCTGTAACATAAGATTAAGGATCCTCGAGAAAAATGTTTAGCGAGACATGTAGCTGCTGTGTAGTAAGGCCTTACCCTTTGCAGCTGCCAAAGCTCAAAACGAATTTGTCCTAATAATTTTATGAAGAACATTGATAGAACGATACGAAAAATTTCCTAGTCGGATTCTGGGTAATGCCTTCAGATTTGTAGTAACACTATTTAGCTTAAGGTATGCCTTCGCTGTTCCTTTCTAATCTTGTGTTTTCTAGTATATAACACCCTACAGTTGGGCATCTTATACTTCATCCATACTGAAGATGTGGTCCAATTTAAATCGCTCTTAAATTTTTTTCTCTCTTACCGGCAATTCTCTTTACAGAGCCGAGATTTTTTACAACCCGCCGCTACTCTAGAGTTATATATTTATGTTTTTACCTCTTCATCGAAAAATCATGCAGAGTAACTTATTAGTAAGATTCGTGGAATTTCATAATGGTATTAATAGCGATTTCTTAAAGTTTCATGGCTTTCTCCTTATTCTGAAGATTTTTTAAGAAATATATATTTTGTCTTTTTGATCAGCCCATCTACCGAGATCCTGACGCATCCTCGACGATGGGCCAGGTCCGTGAGCGCAGCAAGAGTTTGCCGTCCATCAGAAGGTACGAAAAGGAAATGCTCGCCGACGAAATGTTCGAATCAGATGGCGAGACGACCAGTTCTGGCGGAAAACGCAGGAGGGCGTATTCGGAGAGAACCCATTCTCCAGTGACACCCATCCACCGGAATTTATCCGAATCGGACCTGGGCAGGATAGATAGAAGTGCCACATTTGCGGCCAACAACTCGATGGCCCCCGCAGAGCTGCTCGCTCATGTGGTGGAGGCCCTCAGCTGTGCGGAGGAGGAAGAAGAGCTTGAGGAGATGGAGGACATGTACGAGAAGAATGAAGACGTCGAGGAGGGAAGGTGCAAAGGAAGCGGAGGGTTCCACGGATTCACCGATGACGAGATTCTGAAGAGCGAGAAGCACAGGGAAAGGGCGGCCAGCGAGGCTCCGATGACATCTCTCATCCAAGAAGAGGAAGAGGGCAAAGAGCATGCGGCGGAGTGGACGTGGTATGGGACGGCTGCCTCCAAAAGAATCCACGAACTGATGCGATTAAGGCACAAATCGTAAGAATTTACTTTTTTCTCTTCTCGGATGGCGATGTCGCGAGCACTTTAATCTATGATTGTCGTTTTTAACAGGAGTGTCCAACATACAGCCTGCGGGCCGGAATGCGGCCAGTTTGATTTTATTCTTAATTTCGGTCTCAGGAGTTTGTGTCGTGAAAATAATTCTTGTTTGACTAAAATTAAAACTAACTTGTTTTGTGCTTTGAGTAGCTTTTAAATTTGTTAGCATTTACAGTTTCAATGATGTAATTAGATACTTGCCTTTTACGGACCTTTAGCCCGAATAATCTGCACGATTAGTCAAAGATTAGAGTAGAAGTTGCCATTGATGGCTGAGTTAGTTGCAGTTTAGAATAGTTCCAAACACCATCAACGTTGAATTCTGCTCTGGTTCCTGGTATAATTCTGATTCTGTTCGGGTCCCTGAGGAACTATCATTGATAGCAAAATGCTCATAGGACAGAACCTTAGCGTTGATGGTTTTTGGAATTCTTCTAAACTAGAACGATTACTCACGTAAAAAAGTTACTTGTTGAGATTGGTGGTATAATTTAAGGGGTTTTCACTGTCACATTAAATTGTTCGATGAAATTTCTGAGGAGGCACTCCGGTCGAAAGGT
Source organism: Ladona fulva (assembly GCA_000376725.2). Taxonomy (NCBI): domain Eukaryota; kingdom Metazoa; phylum Arthropoda; class Insecta; order Odonata; family Libellulidae; genus Ladona; species Ladona fulva. The sequence continues at coordinate 456,470 of KZ308456.1, read as the reverse complement.
TGGACAAACCTGGATGTAAAGCTCTTCATTTTGAATGAATACTTCATGCAATGTAAAAGAAATTGGCGTAAGTATTACGTCTTCCCAGATATTTCAATGAAAGAGTTGACAATTGGTTTCGATGCGCTTCAAGATGACGCTCATGACTTGAAACCGGTTTTCAATTCTTTTAAGGAAAATTTGTTCGGAAACTATAAACCGCGTATATTCTTTTAAAATGAACGAACTAGCAAGGTTTTACGGAGTTAAGGCTGAAGTATTCGATTACATCAATGACAGTATTTACAGTGACTTTTCATGTTTCCCTAAGATCACGATCAGAGATTTTTTCCTAATTCCGATTGGAAAACGATTGAGCTCCCTTTTCTTCTAATTTNTTATTAATTCATTTATGCTTTATACACCAGGAAGTTATGTGAGAAAATTACATGTATGATTTGTGATTACGGATATCATTTCAAAGTTGAGATTCGTCAAGTAATTATACAGTCTGTGTACATTTGCCGTCAAATATGGAGACAAGTGGCACTGGTATTCAATTCCGATTAATCAAGAATTTAAATGGTAATCGAAAGCTCCTAACAAATTATATCATTCTCAGAGTCCTAAGTCATTTTTAGTGTTATGAGTCCATATTGGTGAAAGCAAATTAATTTAATTCGGGACACAAGATTAAAAGTAGGTATATACCAATCGATGGAGCCGGCAGATCTGTAAAGTAGCGCTGTTCAGGCAAACTCATGCAAAGGATATGCACCGTACTACTCTCGGGAATTCAGAGCAAGTATTAGGAGCAGAAAAATCAAACTGCTCTATATGCCTTATATACAGTATTCCTCAATTATTTATACGTTGCTAGCGTGAATAAAAATCTTAATACTTCCATTTTCCCCATTGATAATTTGCTTAAGGTTAGTATGGGGATAAGTTCAGTTTATAAAGTGGTTTTGAAATCATTTTAAAATCACCCGTTTTTTTATTTGGCGACCGGTTCCGCTGAAGGTTTTAGCATTCCTATGTCTGATGATGCTAAAACCTTTAGCGAAACCGGGCTCCAAATAAAAAAATTGTGGAAAAATGACCAAGTTTTCTTTCTCTTCTGTCTTTTGTCATATTACCTACTGATCGAAATAGTTACTCATTAAAATACTACATAGTTATGCTATAACCATTACTTGTTTTTAAAATTAATGTAGTGTTTCACGTTTATGTGCAGATTTCTACCAAAGTATACATATTTTCCTTTTCATTTATCAAATTTCATGATAGATTATTGAGTGAATCTTTGAAATGGGAAAAAGATTCTGGGCCCCATAGAACTGGTTGAAAGGGCTCCATTCGGCACGTGGGTTAAAGACCCCCGCCACGTGCCAATGAAATGGTGATCAATGTCGAGAGCTCTCCTGTTTTACACTATTAATTGTGACCATGTCATTACATCAGCAGGCGTGACTCTTCTCCTCCGCCTCCCGCTTGGAAGTCATTCAGGAGACGAAGCAGCCGTCTAACAAACCGAAGTGGCAAAGGCTCCGACTCGGATTCAAACGCGAACCAACTCTTCGTACCGCCGCCAGTTCCTCCGCGCGCCTCCGGCAACCTCTGGATGCTCGACCCCAAACTCCAGAAGAGGCTTTCAGTTGGCGGCGATACCGCGCAAGCGTACAACCGACGCACATTTAACGGGAGGCACAGCTCCTGCTCCCCCGCCTTGGAAAGGAGGAGCGTCCGACTGCCCTCCATGTGCTCCGAACCAGATGTGGCCCCGGTACTGGAGGAGACTTCTCTAGCAGACTTCCTTCGGGCCCTGGATTCACTCCACACGAGGGTCGGAATGCCCAAACCTATGGAAGACTCCGGGAGGAAGGATTCGTGCCACTCGTCGCTGCAGTGGGTGTCCGAGAGAGGAGGGAACGAATTACCGGTGCCTCCCCCGCGGTCACCCAAGCCGATATTCCCCACGGGGATGAGAAGGGCTTCCCTCTTCAACAACAGAAGGTTGAGGAGAGCAAGCATGTCCAGTACCGACTCAGGTAGCGTTACTGCCCATCCGAAAGGACAGAAGAAGTTAAGGAAGGGAAGCCTGAGATTATGACAGTGAGCGAATATAATCTCCTTGACACTGAGGGAGATGAAGGGCGATTTATCCACCGAACTGTATTATTGATTTGTTTCACGAAATTCCCGCCGGAGATGTTCATATGAATGTGTACGAAACTGAGTGAAAGGCAGACTTACCTTCTGAGGCCGAGTGCAACGGCCTGTGATTTTCTCCTTTAGAAGGTCATCCCATTAGGGTAAAATTCCTAAGGCCTCTTAGATGCTGTGATTTTTGTTGGTTCCTTATTCTTATCCGTGAAAAAAGAGTAACTGGGGCACTGAGTGTTTTATGCTATGTACTGAAATGATTTAGTGCAAATTTGAGACAAAGTATTCCAATTAGTTTCTCTTACCCGACAAGGCCAATATCTTGGTCTTCTTACACGTTAACATTCTCATATTCCACCATTAAGGATAGGAATACTATTTTGGCCTTTTGAAGATCTTTAGGCTATTGATATCAAAGCATTACACTTTTGTATAGCTCTTGATAATCTTTTTCGAAATTGACCGAGAATATTCTTGGCCCAGGAGATTTGAAGAAAAACGTAATAATTTTGTAATATTCTACCGCTGTGTGTGTTTTCAGATTGATTTATGAAACTTCTGCTTTCGTCTTCAGTGTTTTAAGTCGAAGTGGGAGCTAGGAACTCTTCCAATAGGAAGAAATTTTACCAAATATGTAGATGCTGTGCATTTTTTTATTGTTACAAGCTTATATTGTGAGACTGCGCAAGAATATTTTCTCTCTCTAAATCCGTGAATACGAGGATGTCATGCACTTGATTATAAGTACAATTAGTCCTTTTATAAATTTAAAATTTTTAATAATAAAATTCTTGCTAGCGGGAGACAAAGTAAATATTTTTATCTCCAGCGGGTCTGGTATGCTCTAGCGAAAGGATATCTCTATAATAAAGCTACACGAACAGCAAAATTAGCAATACTAAGGATAAATTGCGCATAACTGAACATTAAATGAGACAGGAATGATCGTTTCCAGACGCTGAATTATGAGAAAGATTTTAGTGACGAAAGCAAATTTATGGCTAACTTCTGAGTTCTAACTAAATTCTAAATTGTAACTCTTTAATGTATTACGTTACACTTCTTGTAGCTTTGCCGTGACTCGGATGGTTGGAGTCAGTTTTTATGCGTTGAAATTTATCTTCTGAGAGAATATAATTAAATTTTGCCTGCATAATTTGTAACTAACTCGCAAGTCACTTTCCTTTAAAAATCATACTTTTAAAAATTGAATGTGATTATAAAAGTGCCTTAAATTACTCTAAATAATCCTTAAAGTTATAATTTTTATCAATGTATAACATAAAACTTGTTACACAATATTTTATTATATTTATCGTTGTATCTTAATATTATCAGAAATGAAAGCCATGAATATGAGCACAATTCAATAAAGGCCTACTCATTTATATCAGAAGACTCACTTTTTTATTCTGTGGTTTAACAGGTACAATTCAGACGCTTATCTTCCTTTACCTTAGCTCTGAAAATGAAGGTTAAGGACCCGTTGAAGGTTTCTAATTATTATATGTTCTTGTTTCTTTTTCTTTATAAAATGTGGAGCTTAGGTTAAGTTTAAAGGCTGGATCCATAAAGAATGGATCCATTCTTAAATAAGATCAAAGCTCTACTCCTTAAAAGTCCTAACCCTTAATGTAAACTCTCAAAGTTTGACTTACAAGCAAATCGAAGGCTAGTTTGGTTCAGCTTTCTCTTAAGTTAAGGAATGAATGAAATTGTAATCCAGACCATTCCACCAAAATTGTCTTAACTTATAATTCTTTAAGAAATATGCTCACGCATTATTACATAATTATTGCGAATGATTGTATTATTAATTCATTTATGCTTTATACACCAGGAAGTTATGTGAGAAAATTACATGTATGATTTGTGATTACGGATATCATTTCAAAGTTGAGATTCGTCAAGTAATTATACAGTCTGTGTACATTTGCCGTCAAATATGGAGACAAGTGGCACTGGTATTCAATTCCGATTAATCAAGAATTTAAATGGTAATCGAAAGCTCCTAACAAATTATATCATTCTCAGAGTCCTAAGTCATTTTTAGTGTTATGAGTCCATATTGGTGAAAGCAAATTAATTTAATTCGGGACACAAGATTAAAAGTAGGTATATACCAATCGATGGAGCCAGAAAAGTAAGCAATATTTTCTTTTGTTTCTTTTGTGGTTATTTATTTACCGATTTTCATAGGTATATAAATAATCACCAAAGAAATCAATAGTCTTAAGAATTGATAAATTTTCTAAAGGTAAAATGTACGCAAAAAATGGTGTGAAATGTCTTCCTTGGCGTGCGGGCAATGATGGAACTTTTTCAGGATTGGAATGAAAACAAGCGAACAGCAACATAAATGTATTTATACAATACAATGATCTTCGTACTGAAATGTTTTCTCTTTGATTTCCATCATTCGGCCATCGATGAGTGTTCTTTCTCTCGGCACTCCAGAATTGGATAACACGGAGCGGCGAAGCACTGCACCTGAACCTCTACGCATTTCTGGTGTGGTAAGCAGATATCATCGCTGCACTTGTGTCCGTTCTCTGTTCGTAATGACAAAAACAAAATATGAACATGTTTCTTTCCTTTATAGTAGAAGTGATCTAGCAGGTCTCTTTCAGAAATTACCAAACACACCAAAAATTATTTGAACGTATACATTTTCTTCTTTTTTCTCATTGACTTATTACATAAATCGACAAACGTTTTTTTTCGACTACCATGGTTTCGTTAAGAAATGAAATCTTCAGGTAAAATGCTATTGAGTAATGGACGTAAAATTTCTCTCACAACGCTTACTTCATCGTTCAGAGCTTTCGCAAATATGGTAACTTATTTTTGAGTACGTCACTAAGCGCACCCTTAAAGGAGTCAAAATTTCGCTAAACTCAGAGAAACATCGCCGAAAAGAAATTAAAAAATGAAATACCTCGAAATCAATTTTATAAATGTGATATCAATTCAATACAACGATTTAATATAACTATTACATGTCTAATCGACTTTCTTTTATCAAACAAACAAAATCCTACTTGATTGACTATTACTTCTATTCTTTAAAAGCAGTTACTTACATATAAATAGCTATCAAAGGATTCGATAGAATTTTTTGAGGCTCAAATTTGCCAATTTCAGAAGCCAAATCGTTTTAAAGCTGACGTCCGTAAAAATATATTAATCAGCAGGAACATTTCACTTTCTAGGGAAAAACACTCGTCTAGGAAAATGTTTGTCTTCTTCAATTGCATTTCTCTCTGGGAAACAATTTTTATATTTGAGTTTACCGAAAATTTTCATTGCATGAAATATTTTCTTTGAAAAAACTCTGTGAAGAATAAGTTTGTGATTTCAGTTAGATGAAATCTATCTTTAGGCTGAACGTAACACTTTTCAGAATCTTAAACACATTTTCAACAAATCGGAAGAAGCTACAAAACCAATTTCCATGGTAATCTACGTATTAACCAATTTCCATGGTAATCTACGTATTATTATTTTCGGCAGAAGCACTCCTATAGAACCAAGGACGACTTCATTAGATGAAATTCTTCAATTCAGACTCGTTGCACCATCCTGTATTTACGTCACGAATATGCTCAAAATATATCTTAAACTCACCTTTCTGTCCTTTCGTGGTTATCTCCTCAAATGCTGCAGTTGTCGGAGAAACTGTGACGTAAGAGCGTCCGAAATTAAACAACAAAAGAAATGTTAAAAGAAAAACAATTGAAGTCTTCGCCATCTCAGAAGTATTTCTGCGGGAAACCTCAGCGACCTTCTGCTCCGAACGTAGATTTCCTTATGAACGCCAACCAGTCTGTGACGTTGAAACCCGCTCACCCACCTGTGGACATCTCCGGGAGTCCCCGAATTCAATCGCATGTACGTTCGTGGTGCACTTTCACCCGGATAAGGCAACAACGTACGAATCGAAGGCTAAAATCATTACAATTTAAATCAACGAGGATATATTCGACGATATCTTTCCTTCTTAGGATTCCTTGAATGTATTTTATGATTCAGTGCTCCCCTCCATCTTCACATGCGCCGCTGCTTCTTAACCAAATATGAAGAGGCGCAATCGATCCATGCAACTCATTTCTACGCCTCAATTTGTGTCTGTAAATTACGCGTCGTAAAAATATCGAAACAAATACCTGTATTTAAATAATTTTGTTTTCCAATCTTGTTAATGCCACCAAGTGAAAAACAAAAAGAAAATATCACCTTTTGCCCCACTCAGCGTATTAATTAATTTTCTATGGTATATTTCATACACAATTTTATTTCATACAATTCCGATGCTTAATTATTTTAATGTTGGCAATACGCGACGCAAGATGTGGCCTTTCTCATACAGCCGAATGGTAAATGTGGTCTTCCAATGAAAAAAGTTCCCCACCCCTGTGTTACACTAAGAGTTAATGTTTTCTAGATGTCGACCACAGTGTTTACTCCTCTACCACAACCAATAAGAAAACAACCTTGTAACTTCCACAGAAAGTTTTGATTGAGCTGCTGGAACATCAGCATAATAGAAATGAGTATAATAACTTCCTTGTTTACTAAGGTAGTATAGTATTAAAAAAATTTATAGGTGTTTCCTTAATCAGTTGTATGATGAATATAACCTATTAATTGACAAATGCTTTTCTTTGAATTCAGCCCTTAAAATCGAAGAAATTAAATTTTTAAGCCAATTCATTTAAGCAGTACTTTTTAAATATGAAATATATTTCCCATTGTTGAAAACCGAAGTTTTTGTATTCATAAATGCCAATATATAGAAATGCGTGCATGCATAGTTTCTGGTGTTTTTGTGGGTATTTAAGATAAGCAATATTGTTCCTTAAAAGTTAAAATATAAAAATGCGTTTTTTTTTAACTTTTAAGTAAACTCTTTTTAATTTTTCCTTCGTCATTCGTAAAAGTTGGTAGCACAATGATTGTCCTGAATGTTTTAATTATACAGACTCAGATTATTAAAAAAATTAATGGAAGAAAATAGCAAAGTAAATTTGATACAATTAATATGATCGAGTGTGACTTCGGGGAATTTCATACAAATTGAGCACGGCTGGTAAAACAAAAATATGAAAGGAAAAAATTGGTCTCGAAGTGGATTAGAAACCGAACTTTTCTGCTAGAAACCCGACACTCTACTATCACAGCTAATTCAACTCATAAACCACATGGAATTTTTCATATTCTAGTTGTATCTTGCTTCAGGTACATGCAGCGCCACCGTAACCTTGCGGAATTTCCAGCGTATTTTGAAGGCCAAATACAGAATTTGGAGGTCGTACAAGGTCAAAACCGCCAATTTTAACCCTTTTTCCAAAATTTATGAAGTCGCTAGGTAAACTTAACCCTTTGAGCCCAACTTAACCCTTTTCTGAAACCGAAAGTACCTGACGTCATCGTGACGTATTATGACGCACGTGGTACGCGCCGATTCGAATTTTCTCTTTTTAAATTTTATTTTCCAGTTCTTGTTCACAAAATCAGGCCATTTTGGATTTATTTTTCCTTTTAGTCATGCTCAAACGCCATTTTCCGCAATGAAAAAATGACTATCGTTGCCAATTTTATTCCCATAATGCATTTCATGATCATAACGCGGCGATTCAAAATCGTTAAATATAATTAATTAATTTCGATTTTAAATCTCAAACAAGGTTATCTTAGATTCCTTATCTTATGTAAATTTACTTTTAGGCTACTCCTACTGCTTCCATTTAAGGAGATTTTCAAATTTTCCATTTTTAGTAGAACGTAAGTTTAATTTCCGGAAAATTCGGAAAATTTGCATTGATCAAGATACAGATATCTTAACTTTTTCACAAATGCACATTTATGTATACCATGAGGAAGACATTTTCCTTTATAAAATAAGAACCCAAAATTATAATTTTGATTTTTAATTAGAAAATACATCAATCATTACAATAATACGCTAATACAGCAACGGTGTGGACAAATGTATATTCTACAAATACTAGAGCATAGCTTGTATAGTTTTGTTTGTAACAAAAAAAATCTGGTTGTAAATTGACAAATTATAATCCTGAGAGAAACAAATTTCGAAGTAGCATGTCGGATTTCCTTATCCTGCCTTAGGATTCTGCACAGCTCGATTTGGTAATGCGACAACCAGGATCTTCCTATTGCCTGCGTCTTCCACAGTCCTAAAAATAAATTACATTAGCATTAGAAAAATATTTTACACTACCTGGTTCGTTGGGCAAGAGAAATTATTTCTAACAACTTAATAATTTATATACAGAGCATAAATTTAATTTATAATCGGAAGACATTAATATAATGCCTAACGTAACATTCGAATTAACAAATTAAGTTACTTTAATTTATAATATGCTCGTACATACTATCTTTTACAATTATTTTAAATTTATTTAGAATAGAAATTTATTATAGAACAAGAAATATCAATCCATAGAAGCAAAAACTAAATATAGAAAAGTTAAATACAGGAAATATATATATATGTTACCCAATAGCAAACAAAAAATTAAAATCAATTAAAATAAATAATAGAAACGAACACTTCATGAGAAATAGTAGGGAAAAGAGAAAACATAGATCACCTAACACATATTATATGCATAAAGTATGCGTAACGGACAGGATCACAACAGCAGATATAGAAAAAAGTAGATTCCATGAAGGAAATATAGCATAGCAATGTTGAAAGTGACTTGACAGCTTAGGTCATTTCGCACAAAGGCCCCCCACCGGGAATCGAACCCAGGACCGCTTTCACCAAAATAGAATGCTCTGCCCACTTGGCTCCCAGCGGGAAAGATAGCGCCAGATAAAATATGTTGTCATATAACAGAACGAAAGTTCTAAAACAAGACAATTTTTTCATTTTAATCGCCTTCCTTTGTAACATTCTATATTCTGCTGGTTATATGATAAATAAGTTAGAAAACAAATCTGTATAGTAGGATTTTAAAACATAAATCATTGCATCACTAAATACGTCCCACCGCATAATTTCATTCGGCCTGCAAATGTAAAACAGTCATTAAATGATTCAGACTTCAATATTGTGTTCTATTTGGCATTATACTTTACTAATTATCCTTCACTTAATTAAATGCTAATACTTAAAGCAGTAGTTCATAGATTCCTAGGGCATAATCAACTCTAAAATGAAGGAATTTTCGAAATTTATAGCGAGTACTTTAAATAAGAGCACGTAAATGCGGCCCGCTAACCTCCGACTAGTACTCTATCTGGACCGACCAGTAAAATGTTTGTGCACCTCTGATTTAAGTCATTTAGGTATTAGATGTAATTAGATTTTCAAATCAAACTTGATAGCTTTCTCAATGTCACTGAGAAATTTCAAACTCAGAAGAAACAAAGTTACTTGATAAACGTCGCTAAATACATTTTTTAATCATTAACATATAACAAAAATTTTTTAAACTCAAATTTACAGATAATAATAGTTCTCTAGTAGAATCATTAGGAAAAACCTTTTGAATACAGACTGACGAAAATCTTAAACCTCACTTGAATGTCAGTGCTAAAAAGAAAAGACAATGGCTTGCCAACAAAGGATATGAGAATAGCATGAAGTGAAAAACCCTCGCTTTGAGTTTTGGACATGAATAAAAATAAGCATCTCTTTAATGAATGATGGATTCGGTTCAGCTACCATTGTCTCCTGAAGTAGTAATAGTAAATCAGAAATCTTAAAACTGCTCTCTAAATTGAGGTGAATAAAACGAACTGGATACAGCAACTCATGATCAATACCGATCAAAAGAAAACTGAGCTCCTTCGTGAAACTCCTTGGGCTGAAGCTATTTCTGTGTGTTCATTTCAACAGCATTAAGTGTTGAATGCGGGACGGATCATGAGTGATTATAGAAAAAAAAATAAATTTTAAAAATTGATATCTCTAATTGAAGACAAGCATAAGATTTGTAAAGGAGCATGAACGAATCAACCACACCACGAATACCACAAACACTCTGCCAGCCATATCAGTATGTATGCAAAGGGGTTCATTGCCAGTTCAATCTGATTACCCTGCTGATAGTAGATATGGGGAAGGTTTATCAATTTGCCCTTTTCCCTGGATATCGCATTCAAAATAACTATTGCTTGGTTCGCTTGTTCCTTTTAACTACATTTATTCGGTATTCGTTAACCAAAATAAACCAGCTTATTTTCGGACTTCCTCTCCCGTGAATACCACCCACCGATTGCTATTCTTAATTTAAAACCAAGGCAGGATAGTTAAAAATGCATAAAGAAACAACGGCATCCAAATCTTTCATCACAGACGTAGAACTAAAAGCTATAAATCATTTCTAATGTAACTAATAATCATCTCGAATACCTGCACGCGTTTCAGCGGAAGATAATTGACAGGAATTGCTCCGTATCACCCCTCCAGTACTTTCGGTGGGTTGCTTGACCTTCCTCCATTCTTTTCCCAACGCCAACTCAGTCTCCGCTGCTCAGGAGAATTTTCCGTGAGGACAAGGTTCACAGCAGTAAGTTCTTATGCAGCTTCCTATTAGACCTCAATGACCGAAGTCTCATTCACAGTTTTAGCAAGCCTCGATTTCCATTTTGACCTTCAAAACAAAATTGATAAATGATCATTTTGTATTACAGTTGTTAACCATTATAATAAAAGATTTTTCAAATGATAATGCGAGCAGAAATGCCATATGTAGGGCGCCGTCAAATGGTGCCAATTTCAAGCAGATTTTGCCTGGAAAAAATGTAACACTATATTTCTATATCTAAGTAAGTTACCATATGCTGAGAGAGAGAACGAACTGTTCTAATTAGGAAAAATTGATTTCCTAGGGTTAAAGGTTATTCAATTTCTGCAACATTATGTATCCCTACTCTTAAGTCCTAAGTGATACTTAAAATGCAGCAAATTGTAACTTAATTTTACCCTCTGTTTACCCTTGCCGTTGCGGTTTCCTGAAAAAGTTACTTTTCTTTTCGGGCTCAGCCACACTCCGACCAAACAACGGGTCCTTTCTGCTCGGCCAGATAAAGTTTTAGCACGTTGCAATAGCTTTGTCGACCACGATTTGCTTAAATATTCTGCCTTCTTGAGTCCAAAACTGTTGTAAGTTTACTACGTAAATACGTACTTAAGGGAGAATCTTTGTTATCTATTGCTGCTTGAATATGTTTTTCCACACTTTCTATGTTGTGAATCCATTGACTGACTTCACACCAAACACGAAGCACGATCCTTGACTCGCGGAGAACTCTTCTTCGGACAATACCCACAATGCAACTGACTGCACCGAAGGACGTTTCGCCAGCAACAGCTCCCTCCATGAAGAGCGACGGAAAGATGTGCACATCGTCTGTCGTTGAAGTTCTCGTAGAGCTATATTTATTCGTTCTTAAAATCATAAATTTTGAAGCCACTTTTAACATAAAAATTACACATCAAAATTTATCACATTAGCATGACTTAATAATTCAATTTCAAATTTAAATAACTTACCGTTTAGGTATGTATAACAGGTACCAGGTAGAAAGCATTGGAGGAACAGAGGGGGGGATCGCCTTACCCTCCTATACGACTTTGCAAACCAAGCAGTTTTGTTACAGTTTGACGAATACCTAGTTCAAACAGAAACTTCATGGTAGGATCCTTTCGAAGAATTTTTGCATCTGTTGAATTTACGATGTCGCAACTCTCGTGAAGTAACAAAGCGTGTGTGCGCACTTGTGGTTTTCTGAAGTGCGGCGCTAAAGCGTACATCTACATCTACATTAGTACCCTGCAAGCCGCCTTTCGGCGTGTGGCAGGGGGATAGCGTAGAGACTCGATTATCCGAGTCCCGATTAACCGAGGTTCCGTATCATCCGAGGTATATTTTTGGGTGCTTTGCCCTTTTCACTTACACATATATTTACCGGCACATCGCCTAAATTACTTTTACTGTAACTGCATATCAGTTCAGCATGGACAAGCAAAGGTCGAGAGATTAACAGGTGACGTCGTTCTTAATTTCAAAGATGTGCCTCATTAAGATTAAATGAAGAGCAATCCTTATTTTCGAGAATCGTGGTAACTGTAAATCTGACATACTAATTTCACACCTTATACTCTTGCTTCATTTAATGTCGCCATTTCATTTCATATACTGATAGTATTATTTTTTAAATTCTTTCACCAAGGACGAACGCGTGACGCTCTAAGCTATTCGGGAGACCTTAATAATTCCCAGCATTACGATCCTATTTCTTATCCTATAAAATATCTCAAAGTCGAAAATTATTCATGGAATTTCGATGGAATCGCATTGTACAATATAGAATAAGGACTTACGACCACCGTGTGCACGACTTACGAGGAAGATAGACGTGTGATAACAGAGGAGAAGAGGCAGGGCTGCTCGTAAACATGGGAATTTTTGCATTCACCTTATCTGCGATGGCCCACCTCTCCCACTGCTTTTTTGATAGCTCATGCCTTTCCTTGATTTAAGAGCGTCCGTGCTTTGGGGATTCGTCATTCTGGCTATGGATCTATAATTCCAGCGTAGAAATTAATTGCAATGAATTTTCTCAGCGATTGACAGGGATTGATATGTGAAAGTAATCGATTATGGAAATGGAGCTGTGGTGTATGCACCCCAGCCACATACCTAAAAGTAGCTTAAAGCCCGTATGACACGGTCCAATTTATTGGCCAATAAATTGCCCAATAATTGGCATAAGAAAGCAGCCCAATATTGGGCGATCTGTTCAGCAAGATGAGAACAATATTGTCACCCACACACAAACACAAGGGTACACATGTAAATGTATATGAATTTGGCTCTGTTAACAGTTACGCTCTTTTCTCGAGAGCTAATTTTGATGAATGTAGTAATAATCTCATAACTGATTATAACATATATAAATAAAGTAATTAATAACTATGACTTTCCGATTCATGAAATGCGCACGATTAGTTGCATACTGTTGATTAGTACCGAGGACACTGAGAATATTTTTAACCAGCAATATTATTATTATTAGACCTTTTCATGGCGAGGTTAGTCCCGAGTGGGCCTCTCTTCCACCTAACCTCGTATATTATTCTACATCGATATTTACTATTTATAAGAAAAATTCACAACAAATTTAAAATTCGCAAAAAAAAAAAAAAAGATTTTGTTTAGGCAATAGGCACTCTTCTGTAAACATTTGTTCCTTCTGTTTATTCAAGACAGAATGAGGAGCTCCCGTTTAGCTATCTGGGCAGTATCTTCCACTTTGATGAAAAGCTGTCTGGATTAGATCCCATGTGGGAGTCAACCTAAAAATTTAATCAATCGTATCGTTACAATATCTATATATTTTCATTGTTATTATAAAAAAATAAATTATTTGGAATTTTTAAAATTCAAATTAGTTTCATTGAATCAGAAAAAAAGCCGGAGATTGCTAAAACTATTTTTATGACTAGGTTTAAGAAGAAAAGAAGTGATAAAATATCTTGCGGAAATTGAGATTAATGAAAAAAATGTATACACATGTGAAGCAGACGCCAATTATAGTTTATCAGTCCTCTCAGATTTGATTTGAAATTGCGGAACTGAAAATAATAATTCAAAAGTATTGAATATTCCAGAAACCTACATCATAATAGATTCGAATATATCATGAAATTGGGGAAGAAGTAGAGAGGTTCACATTTAAGAGAGGAAAACCGATTGAAAGAAACGATGGAATTTTTGTCGAATGTTTTGACGATTATTCTATTGTCTCAGACAATCACTACTCGGGCAGTTTATTGAATTTTCCCCTAGTCTTTCACTTTACCTTAGGAATTGGTAGACTCCATCCGGGAATCGAACCCGGGACCACTTTCACTGAAATCGAACGCGTAACCGACATAGCTATCCGGCAGCCCGAAATCATTCAATTGAAGTTATTCGGTTTCGAAACACTGTATTCGAATAGTTCGATTGAAGTGAATTAGACGATGCAACCCTCAAGAGCTCGCGCTCCACTCCTCTTGACCGCGCGGAGAGTAAACAAGCAAAAAAAGAATGAATTCATTCGGATAGCCATCTGGCCCCTTGTTGAATAGAAGCGAAACAAAAATCGAATAGAACTATCGAATGAATTTATTCGGATAGAATTATTCGATTGAAATTATTCGGACAGAATCATTCGATTGAAATTATTCGGTTTCGAAACACTGTATTCGAATAATTCAATTGAAGCGAACAATCGAATTATTCGAATGTTTTTATTCGATTTTTCCCACCTCTATCTTAAATGTCTTGAGCTACGTTATTTTTCCCCATTTTTTTCTAATCGCATTTTCTAAATTGTGCAAAAGAAGATACACGTTTCTTTTACGGAAATGTGAAAATCAAATTTAATGAGGTTTTCCATGGTAAAGTGAAAGAATTAAAGAAATTTGTTACCCCTGTAAAACCACTGACCCGCAAAACAAATTAATTTATTCGAATGAAAAAAATCGAATAAATGCCAAAACAATCGAATAATTATTTGATTGTATTTTTCAACCGATTGTCCCATCTCTAGTTTTCATCAAAGTGAATTTGTAATTGTAAATGCATGTGGTTCTATAGCAAGGCATGATAATAACGTGCTTATTTTATAATTTACGTACGCAAAACATCCCTTCCATGTTGTCCGAGTTTTCGTTGCATTGTGGATGTCTGTAACGAATGTGCGTGGACGGAAAGAAAGGTCCTTAAGGGCGTAAATTCTATTTGAGGGGGCTGCATTTATCTTTACTGTTTTTCATTATGAAGGATTACCAGAGAAATCGTTTTAGCATAGCAGTTAAGAACATGTCCGTATGATTTTATGTGTTAATAATTAAAGAACTCACGCAAAGTATCCCGGTTCGGATGACTGTCAAAAAAAGCTTTTTCTATTATGCAAACAGTAGTTTAGTGACTTATATATTTAACGTAAATGTACACATGAGTTTCTCCTTGTAAAAATCGATAAGGCTCGTATTCTCTTTGGTCTAATGTGTTAAGTTTTTCCTCCGGTAGTGACATCTTGAGAAAATCGGAAGAACTATAAATCTAAAAATCTAAGATTTTAGGGCCAAAAAGTCTTTTTTAATTGTTTCAGAGAACAGTTTTTTAAGATAAATTATAAAAAAATAAAAGCAATGATGATGTAATAATAATTATTTACGATCTTATTCTACGATCGTATATATGTACCTTTCTAGTGTGTCCCATTTCTTGCTTCTTTTTGACTAAAGGATTGAGTTTCTACGATTTATTTTGAATTTCCATTGTAGAAGCTCTTCCGGAAAATACTCCTCCCATTACGCGATTTTAGTCACCCCGAGTGAGTTTTCCTTTTTAGAGGTATTTCGTCGTTTATCCGTGAGAAAACCGTATGAATTTATTACTATCCAACGTTTTTTATGTTTATTATTCATTAAACGAAACAAAGAAATATATTTGAAATTATGTTTCGATTTCAAGCATTATTATGCTATTATCCGTTGTTCAAACAAATTCTTTATTAATCAAAGTTAATTTAGCCTGCTGATACTCTATTTTCCATCTTCAAGTTCTTACCTCCATATAATTTTCCACAGTCTTCTCGTCGTGACAAATCTTCAACTTTTATTGATAAAGAAATTAAATATCATTCCGCCAATCCCGAGTAACAGTAAACCAGGTCAATTATTTATTAGAATAAAAGTAATCCGTAGCATTCGTTCGTAACAGCTCTATTTCCGCCTCTTATTCAGAATATTGGGTTTTCAGCTTAATAAATATAATAAATAATGCAACTTTTTTGTAAAGCTTTATTATACCTTATGAATCAGCATTAAATAATCTTTGAGTTAAAATTTTATCAATAACAATTCATTTTACCGAAAAGGATTGTAAATGACATAGTTGGCATAAGCAAGGCATAGAGGCTGGTGGTCTTCATAGAAAAATGCATTCTAAATGAAAGTATTGAACACGAGTCCGCTTCTTCGACCTGTAAAAATATAAATATGATATAAGTATAATACATATGTAAGCAATAAAACCTCTTAAATTTTCAAGGGTAATAATTTGCATGGAATGACAGGTGTGAAAAATAGCGAAATGGCTTGAACCGGTACTCGAGTCTCCCACTTATAATACCTACCCAGAAAGTGGAAGACCTGGGTTCGAGTCCCAATCATGCCGCGATTTTTACACCTGTTATTGCTTGGGATTCAGGCGCATGGCTCTTCCGTGCTATGTTATTCACCTTTCCCTAATCACCTTAATAATTTGCATCAATTAACAGTGCATTAATATATGAATAATTTAAGAAATAAATCACAAAAAATAAGTAACACTGCGAGTAACGTATTGTTTGCCTTCTATTCGATTTCATTGAGTAGTGCTTTCTAAATTTGGCCACAATAAGGTTTACAAATGATCATGTGAAATCGCATTATCTATTCTAGCTTAACTATACTCTTATTTTCAGTAAATCTTGTATTAACATTTATAAGTATGACTTATTTGACATATTCAGAAACGAATTTCTAGTAATAAACTTCTGATATCGTTTTAACTTGTATTTAAATGCTACTGTCTTTCTTGATAACATACTTAGAATACTTAAATGGCAATTTGTAAATTTCCTGTGCTAAAATTTATAAATTCCTTTTGTTCTCTCGGCTCCTTATTTCTATAATGTACTAGCTTATTTCAAATTATATTATAATTTATTTGCTATATATGTATCTGTTAAATGGAAAAAGGGACTTTCCGGTCTCGATTTCGCCGAATAAACTCCTTGTCTGTCTGTCTGTCAGAATTTCAAATTTTTCAAACCACGGACTATCAGTAATAGCACATCGTTCAATCCAAATAAAAATTCTCTTCTTTCAAAATTCATTCATTCGTTTCTTATCATTTTCATGATATCTGTTAGTTTCTTCAAACTCTTACATTTTATGATGTATGTTATACTAAGGAAACTGGTAGGGAAGATTACTCTCATGAGTTATATACTGACCATGGAATAAAGCCGTAGTTCTATATACCTCTCATTACTAAAAGTCAACCACATCCCTATCTTTGAACCGTGAAAGTTTTCATGCTCACATTGCAATTTCTTATGGTTGTTTTTCTCTTTGATGCTACAGCTTTTCATTAAATTTAACAAATAATTAGAGAATAAAAATAAGTTAAATTTATAATATTTTCAAAATAGGTTCAATTAGTAATTTCCAAAACATTTCTACGTACTTACATTCTGTTGCTTTTATCGGCAAACCCATCTGGTTGGACATGGTGCTCTAACACAAACTACGCCGGTACGTACACAGCGCTGGCCGGGTCGACATAGCATATTCCCGCATTGAAAGACCCCTAAATTCAAAGGAAAATTGCCGTGAAAAAATATGACTCTGCATAAAAACATTGTGAATCGCTGAGGTGTTATGATTACTCTTATTGTAATCAATAACTCCAACCAATTTCTTCAACCTTCTTTTTATGACAGAAACGAAGTAGACCGAGGAATTATAAACATTAAATGGTATCTAATTTAGGAGGAAAATAGAAGAATTAGCATTGGCATAACGCATTAGCGTTGGCGAAACATCAATCGAAAGGACTTCCTCTGCGATTCCTGAAAACCGCCCTTGTCTTGGAATATCAAAGCAGAGAAAACTTTCGCACTGCAGGTTTTCGATTTAATTAGATTCGTTAAATAAGTCGATGAGAATAGAATATGTGCATGGTGTGCATTAATATGCAATTAGAACGCAGTCATCATTTACCTAAGTAAACTAAGTGATCTGAAAATTATTCACTGACTATTTATAAAGGCTATTGTATAAAGCTATGACAATATATCATATTTACACCTTAAAATTATGTGATATTAAAATAAATAAATGTCTGTGGAAACAACATTCTGTTCGGGAACATATTTTATCATCTGATATGTAATAGTAAATTATGTAGAATGCTCAACTAGCGATTATATGAATTTCAAAACTTGTTATAATTAGGGCTGTACCGCATTCAGAATTTTTACATCAACTTGAACTATCCTATCAACGTTTCGCTGTCTCAGTATAATATTTCTTTTTAAAGACCTCGCAGCGAGACAACTCAAGTCCAGGTTGAAGGAGCTATAGAACTCGTGTGGTGGAGAATGCAGGAAACATTGGTATCCTTTAACTGTAATCTGAATATTTATGGGCACATTATGCGAAAAATGTGATTTGCTGAGATATGACAAACATCACCTCTATAAGTGTTCAAAAATTTACTTACCGGCCAAAACATCTTTGGCTGAATCCACAGCGGCAAAAGCAATCAGGAACACAAGGAAGAAAATCTTGAAGTTCATTTTCCTGTCTCAGCAACCAGTAGAAACGGAGAATCTACCCTTTGAATCCAAAGGCGAGGAAGAGAATGTGCAATTCTCAGGTGCTGACTGCTTAAATACTCTCTGTGGTGGTTCATGGCGAGCCACCGCTATCACATCCTCCAACCGCAACGCAGGTCTTATTTTAGAGGTTAGGCGGCAAGTTACCGGTTCCTTCTGATAGTTCCCAAGAATATTTCGTAAACTTTCTTGAATCAAACAAAAACCTGTTTAAGGGAGGAAAGCCCATCTGCCAGATCTAAATTGTTTGCGCATTTGCACCGCCTCGACATTCTTGAAGCTCTTTTCCCCGTGAAAGCTCTTCTGGGAAACCATCCTCGCAGGTAGAACTCCAAGAAAACATAAGGAAATGTTAACTTTTCATACGTAATCAACGAAGAAAACCACCGATTTAAACGTTTAAGAACAAGGAAATTCATAGAATTAAGATTCCTTGCTGTAAATATTTACTACGTGTATTTATTTATTTGTAAATTTCTGCCTGTTTTCTTCGATACTCTTTTAATTGAATAGAAGATGCCACTGGTGTTTGAGTTAGTTGCTGTTTAAAAGAATCCGAGAAACCGTCAACAATGAGATTTTGTCTTATGCGCAATTTGCCACCAATGATGGTTTCCTCAAGGACTTCCTAAGGAAATTCCTCAGGGACTCATTGTGCTTTGTTCCCTATCGTTAGTGGCGAAATGCGCATAGGGCAGATTCTCATTGTTGACGGTTTTTTTAAACAGCAACTATTTTAATTGAAGGAATTATACCCGAAAATCACCTAGAAACGTCCGTTTTAGGATCAAATATTTTAATTATTCTGCAAATTACTAAATTGACTGTTTGGTGGGGTCGATTTTCGAGACTTTCAGACTGAATGTCAGTCATTTATCTTTAATTTACTTATAATTTAGCTTATATTTAATAAAATCTCATTTCATGAAGTCGATCCCTCAATATCACTCCACTATCGATTTAATTAATGTCAGCAAAGTAGCGGAATATATTCCAAGATTCTTCCTTGTGAAGGTCTTTAAGTATGAAAACAATACACCAATGTTCTCTAAAATCACATTTAACAAGATGATCATAGGTAACCGAATTTATAAAACGTATTTCATTTAACCTTTTAGCTGTTTTCATCCGCACCTTTCAACTTTTTCTGTACATATGTTTTCTATATTTTCTTAGTCTCATTTCATTGTAGTATCTTTGACTGTCTAAAGGTTATCTAAGGTTAAAAGTAAATTATCCTTTAAAACTTAAAGTATCCTATGAAAAGAATATTCTAATTCACTTCTTGATTGCTTTCCGTTTGAGAGATGATTTGATCGATGAAAATTATTTTCTGACATGTGAAAATGAAAGTACTATATACTAAAAATGAATACATACTTCAAAATTACCGCGATTTTATAAGTTATCACTTGACTTCATCATTCCCCATTGAAATTATGATATATTTGAGCCCACTTTCTTTGAATATAACAAAATCAATCATGAGATTTAGCACTCTTTACCGCAGTCAGAAAATTTGAGATTCTATGTACAGCACATTCTATGCTGGTACGAGGGTTTTCGTTGCGTTGATATTCCATGATGAGGCAATTTCCGGAAATCAGCATCGGAAGTCTTTTTGATTGACTACTAAAGCTATTGTTGGCGAAATATACATTCTGTACTGTAAATTCATTTCTGAGCCTTGTTAATCAACCTTAGATTGATGAAATTATAATAATAATAATAATCGTAATTAAAATACCTTCGGGTATTATTTGATTTTTTGCATATTTGGGAAATGAAAAACAACATCTTCTACTCCTTGCCACCATTTTTGGTTTTTATTGATTTCTTTTCATCATCAAACCTAACGATAAGGAAGGTAAGAGGTAGAAATATCTTGTTTCCTTTTCTTAATAGCACTTTGCCACGTCTGTCAAGACTCTATTTTTTGATTTGGTCGTTTGCATATTTCTTTTCAGTACAAAATATTATTAACTCAAACATAATGATTAAAAGGAATAAAATTTCATATTCCGATTGTGTATTTAAGGCAAAAATTGTGAAAGAACATGTGGTTAGCAGATACTATGTAGTAGTACATGTATTCCGAAAAAATGAAAAACTTTTAACGAATCTTTCAAAACCTCGTATTTAAGAGGTTTTTCTCGGAGTTTATAGCCCACAATTGTGTGCAAAAAGTTAGCAAACTAAACCTATTCCAAATTTCCATTGTTGTTTCTCCTACGCGGTCGAGAAAGGCATACGAGTTGTTGCAGATCTTCGATGGTTCTTCAAGGCTTTATATGTATTGTCGTACTATCTAAATCACGAAATACAACTCTGTAATATTTATGCTATAACTTTTTAACTTTTATGCTTTCTTTTTTCACTTTTGTGATTTCTATTACTAAAATTTATTACTCAGATTTGTTTATTCCGCTTCTAGCTAAAGAAAAGGAGAATTCAAAACTCCTAATAATTTGTTTCGTAAATCTTTCGATTATGAAATATTTATAAAATCATACATTAAATTGTTATCTTTGTAAATTCAAAATATTTCAATGATTAGTTTCAACGAAATTTATTTAGGTGCATCTGGCAGGAATTGAAAGAATATTCTAGATAAGAACTTCTTTCTCGTACGTTGAAATTATTTGTTCCGATAAACTAAAGAATATTTTTTTAAATAATGAGCCAAAAGCAAAGGAACTAGGACTTGTTATAAATGAAGAAAAGAGTAAATATCTAAGAATGAAGAGAGGTCCAGATAATATAACTGACGAGATAAATATCGATGGTTTTACTTTTGAGGGAGTAGAGACATTTAAATATCTTGGTTCAGCTGTCAATCACAATAATGATTTAACTGAAGAAATTAGGAGTAGAGTTACCGCAGGAAATCGGGCTTATTTTACCTGTAAACAGCTTATGGCGTCAAAACTACTATATAGACATAGCAAGATGAAAATATATCGATCAGTCATAAGACCCATTGTGACCTACGGGTGCGAAGCATGGTCCATTACAAAGAAACAGGAAGATATGCTCAATGTGTTTGAAAGGAAAGTGATGAG
>KZ308456.1:392496-417740 GCA_000376725.2 Ladona fulva | reverse complement strand
GAGCTAAATTGTTATTGTTACAAAAATACACTTGGAATTCAAAAGAAGAATTAACGGTTACGAGATGATTTCCTTGGATTAAAATAATCATCTGTATCTGAATTTATACAGAATTTTCAAATATCATGCGTGCAAATACTGCCCAGGCAGCCTTTTAATTCAAGAGATGGCAACTACAGAATCAAAGTATATTCATTGGTAATAAGTTTGAAATTTCTCTAATATAAATTCTAAAATGAGAATATTTTTATCAATATGGCGTTTTTTAGATATCATAAGAGAAGGCAATAATGACTTTTCATTACATTTTTGCATGGAATAAGCAAATAATCTGTCTTAGCTCATCTAAATCACTGATTATCTCGGGGCTCATAGTTGTTGTGCTAGGTAATGGAGTTTTTTTATATATTTAATAATTAATAAAACAATGAGAAAATTGTAATAGTCATGATATAGAAGATTAGTGATTGCGTTGGGAGAAGATATAATAAAATATTTAAAGGTATGAAGATAATTTTCTTAAAATATAAAATAATCACCTAATTTTAAGTTTTTACTGACATTAAATATACCATGCGCGCTAGTATTTCCGCGGGCTCAGCTAGGTTTTATGTTAATTAACGACCGGATGCAGCAAAAGACCAAAGCAGTGCGACCACTTTCTCCGTTATAGAATGAATTTCGTTATTTCGAAGTTCGTTATCGTGAAGTTTTACTGCACCTCAGTGGACCTAGCGGAAACTGCAATATAAGCATTTTAACTTGTCACCATAGGCAATCTAGACCAGTCGTGTCAAACCCGCGGCCCTCAAAGCCAATTCGTACGGCCCACGTCGCATAATCGGAAAATAAACGAACTTTGCAAATCCATTCAGAGAAGTTTGGAATCTCAGTGTGCTACATTTAAGTTTTATTCCACGGCTTTGGGTGAACGCACTGATGCGACGAATACAGCTCAACTTGCCATATTTATGTGAGGTATTGACTTCGAATTTAATAGAGTAGATTTCAGAAAAATCAGTATATTTGTTACTTCATTCACTGATGACAGTAACATTGACAGTAACAGTTGACTGCGAAATTGCAAATTGAATGTTAGAGTTGCAATCAGACATGCAACTTTAAAAAAAAGTATTCAGGTGACTCCATTGCGCTTTAATTAGTTGTACTTGCCTATAGAAAAATATCTGGCACTTCACGAACATGCCCTGATCATGACGTCTCTGAGTATGTACATTTGTGAGCAACTTTTCCCCCATATGAGGCATACCGAAAGCAAAGTTAGAACAAAAATTTGAAATGAGCATCTTGAAAACGCTCTTCGCATCTCAACTACCTCCATCAAACAAGATATAGATGCATTTCTATTAAAAAATAAACTCAGTGTTTACAATAAAACTTTTGTTTTTTTGTTTGAAAATTAAACGTTGTTTTACTTTGCTCATATGTATTTGGGTATCATTATGAATACATATTATATTCTTCTACACTGTTGAAGAATTACAAAGGTATTTTTTTTCCTTTAGTTTCGTTAATATAATGGTTGCCTAAATCAAGGCGTCATTGCTGCCCCACGCTCCTGAGAAAATTTGTAATACGGCCCTACGGCACTAAAAGGTTGGACACCCCTGGTCTAAAGAATCCTAGAACTGTTGTTATGTAATACTGGTAGCCTTCTATTAATATTTTTGTGATGGTCAGCTTTTCCAACAAAGACCTCGCCTTCCTTTACTTTTCATTTTGGTCATTTTTCAGATGAGTAATACTTATCTCATAATAATAATACGTCTTTATTAAGGCGAATTTTGGTCTATTAAGACCACTCTTACAATTAACCCTGATAAACACAACCACAAACACCCATGCCCTGACCAGGATTTGAACCCGGGACCCCGGCGTTGCTAGGCTAGCACGCTAACCACTACAGGGAATAATAGCGAATCGTTTAATAGCTGTGGTAGAGAGCGTCACAGAACACGATCTCTCTATGACTACTCTCAACAGCCCAGCAAACACTGCACTGCCAATCAGATTTATTCGATTAGTTAACAATTCTAGATTAAGACGAAAGGAAACACCGCCAAGCAACTTTTTAATCTAACGTTCTGCCCTAAGACAAGACTGATTGGTATGATATCACTCCATCTCAGAGCTAGAATTGGTTCTGCCAGTGAAAAGGATATTGTTTCACAGTATGTATCTTAATTTTTTCTCACAAAATTAGTCACCACAAACAAATGAATAGAAGAACCCCCATCAGAGACGAGGCGAAGCAGAATAGGAGAGTTGAGAAGGGTGATACAGATAAAGTAAACAATTATGGATCTACCAAATGAAGCGGAGGACTGACTTTAACATGTTGCAAAGCATCTAGAAACTTGAAAAATCAGCCTTGTAAGCGGTTAGCAGAATGTCTTAAGCGGTATTCTTACTATGCGTTTTGTTAGACAAGGACCATGACTGATTGTGAGAGAGAAAACAGCATATTACGCTGGATAGCGCCTTAAGCGGGAGCATTTTAAACGGGTTTTACACTACATATATTTATATACACACATACATACATTAAAAAACGAAGATGGTAGATCAATAGTTAAGCTTTAAACCGCAACATTTGTTAAAAATGTATAATTGAAAGGTGTCTTTGATAATTAAAAATATTTTCAGGTTCATTACCCAACTAGATGAGCAGTCACTGTCCTTCTCGCAACCAGCCATACAACGCCTCCATGGATTACCATAACGTCCTTCAGGGCACTCACACTTTGGGGCCCCATTTAACATCTTGCAAATAGCTTTCTCACCACAAGTATCTGGAGGACAACTATCATCTGAAATAAATTTACTCTCGTGGTTTTATTCTTCAATCTTTCATTAGATGCAAACATATCAAGCAATCACATCAGAAGTAATTGTTAAGTCAGACCATAATGATCTTAAATGTTAAAATTAGTTGTACACAAAGAGTGAAAGTAGTTTTTATGCCATAATTGATGTGTATTTAAAGTGGAGAAGTTGTGAGGCTATACAGACTTGTAAAAAGACTTGTAAGGCCGAGGCCGAAACTTTTGAGGAAAATACGCAGCCTTCCTTTAATTTATAATCGAATACAGTGAGATCTCGAGGTTGTGGCACCAAGATTCTCACACTGCGATAACTTAGCGGACCGCAAATCATTTTCATCATACTCGAACACCATTGGAATAGTACATTGCAATTAGATTGTTCCCTCTGATTGCTCTAACTCTCCATACAGAACTTTTATAACGTCAATTAGATATTCCAAATCCCCTGGTGATGTTTGTCGGGAATGGGCAACTATTTCAAGACATGATTGTCGCCGGGTTTCAAGCCACTCTCAGCAACACCCTCCGTAATGGTAAGAGGTACTTTTCAGCACCATTAATATTTGCATAATTATATAACACCTATGACTTGTCAATAATGTATTGTAATTTGTTAAATTATCAATTTTAATTTAATAATTAAACTAATTAATTCGAGTTAAATAACTTCAAATTATTAAGGAAAAAAGGTCCACATTTAATTTTGTTGGAGGTAATGAGAAAAACGAGAAAACATGAAATTCCTAATTTTTTTTCGAATATATAAGAGGCCTATTTTGCTGTTTGAATAGGCTATAAGAAGTCTTTCAATCCACAAAAGGGCTCCCGGATAACTAAGTGGGTAACGCGTTCGACTTCGGTGAAAGCGGTCCCAGGTTCGATTCCCTGATGGGGCCTACGTGTGAAATGACCTCAGCTGTCGAAGCACTTTTAACAATACTACTACAATCTACAAAACGTATTCGGCCGTCCCCCTCTAGCAAGTACGCTGAAGCGACTGCCTCATCTTCTTACCGTATGACCGGCCCTGACTGTTGCTAACTTCAGTTTTGCATCTCAGCGTTTCACAGCCGGTACTTGTGGTTCGCTTCCCAACGCGTACCGCAAGTGGGATTTACAAACCTATTAGGTGAGACGCAAACATGTTGAAGTAGTTTTATTTTATTTCTTCAGCTTTTTGTCTAATATTTTACGACTACCCAAATAAATTCTCAGATTATTTCAATGCAATTAATCAATAAGTACTGATTAAAATTAAGAAGCATCGATTAGGTGAAGAAAATCTATATGCTTGGCGGGACTTGGATTTCTCGAGAAACTAAAAACTTGACTTGAGACCAAAAAAGTTTGGAAACGCTTCTTTTCACCACCACTTTACATTAAATTGATTCGAAGTAAACCCTCGGGAATCCTTTTTAACTTAAGGAGAAACAGAAACGAAAAATATCGACACGACTAGAACTAAACAACACGACTAAATATCGACGATTCGAATCCTCAGCTCTAAAGACATTACCTTTCCTTATTCCCTTTCCAACTTAATTAATTAATGGTAATTCAGCTGGTAAATGGCATCTTAATTTATTCCCTTTTATTCGGAATCATATGCTACCAGTTTTACGTATTAATTTCAATTTCACTTCAGTAGCACTTGCTATTGATATGACTGAATGCGTTTGAATAGATAAAATTAAGGAATTTAAACGGAAAAACTGTAAAGTTTCACAAAATAAACAGTCAGTCCCAATTGCTATCAACAGTTACCCTCTTCCCCCCTCTTCCTTCTCTTACCATATCTTCTAGCTCCAATTTTAAGCCTTAATCTTTCTTCCTCCTTTGTTTTGTCGTTTCACTTTTATGTTGTTCGTCACTTTGCATTTGCACTTTGATGATAACTCTGTGAGTCGAAACGACTAGCTCGAATAAAGTCTAATTTTTGAAACTTTACAGTTTTCTGTTTCGATGAGATAGATTTTCACCGAGTTACGGCTTTAACACTTGAATTTCATAATAATTGCAATTAGCTTTAGGCATCTCTAACCTGCGTATTGAGCTGAGACAGCAACAGCTATAAGTGGTAAAATCCAGCACGTCCGTGGACCCATCTCGTCCCTAAGTAAACATGAAGAATTCATAATTGATTACTGAAAAATGGATCAAGAGATAAATCGAGCAACGCCGCAGAAATGTACGATACTAAAATATCTTACTATCGGCAGGAATTTTAAGTTCATTTTACAAAACAAGATACAATCTAATTAGATTGGCCCAGAAATAATTTATAAGGAAACTTTATAGATTTCATTGTTGATTATTTCCTTTGATAATAAGTAGTTCCTTTCACATTTTTTTACAGAAACGAAATAGACACGCACCCGAACTTTATGGTAATGTATCGTCATGAATAGTTGCTTCTTGAATTGAATAAATTGCTAAGATCCATCAATTCAATTCTTTAAAAGCAAAAAATAATTTTCGTATTTTATATATCCTTTCCAGTATTATGTTAATTTGTCATAATGAAAAACGTCATGCAAATGTTACTATGAATTAAAACACTTACCTTTGCTTTTTTAATTTTCTTTGCTGGATGACGGGAATATGCCTGCAGGAATATGCGTTTAAAATAATTCTTGCTCTGCTTTTATAGACTCTACTCTAAATCATGTCTTGAACCTTAAATTCTTATCTACTCATTTAAGTAATTGCTTAAACACAACTCTGATGATAAGACCCGCAGGGCCCCGGATGAAGCCAAAATGAGTATGATAGCTCGTCAAGGGCAAATTATTAAATATAATTACTTCACGGGGGATCCAGATACATCGTTTCCTCTGTTTAGCAAACTTGGGTTACTGCAGTAAGGTTTCATAACATCTGCAAATCTCATCTGTGCTTATAAACAGGACTGTCCCAACCCATTGGCATCGGGTAAATTGCCAATGGCACCCTGGTTAAAACCCTTATCTAATCCTATGAAACCGATTTTACTCATGCGAATGCTCAAAATATATATGTAAGCTAACAGGAACGTAATATAATATTTATAAAACACTTTTTCTAACAATCTTAGCTGCCACCAAAATTTTCGCAACGAAAACGGATGCGGACACGCAGATTTGCCGAGGGCACGAAAAAGCTTACCCACGCTACCACTCCATTTATTTCCCATAAAAAAGCCGAACTTTCCGTTGATTAACAACGAGAATATAAAAACTGATTAATACAATACTAATTGGCATTCACCCTTCTCTCAAGAATGTAAGATAATTAACATAACTAATAAGTCGGAGTAATAATTATTTACTCGACGAATAGTACATTTACTCGTTACATCTTTTGTGAGGTTACGTTGACGGAAAAACGTTCAAATTTTAAACGTAGAATATGAAAACAAAGAATTGAAACTAAGTGCCGGAAACAAATAATAGAAACTAATAGTATAGAAACTAATAATAATAAATAGAAAAATAATAAAAACAAAGAATAGAGGTTGTTTACAACCTCAAAATATCACAAAATGTTCCTGTATTTTATCAAAATTCTTGCAATTTCGAATCGAAAGCAATATTCCGCGACCAAAATAAAAATCTTCATAAAATCTTCTCTTGGTGCTTGTCTCAATTTCATAAAACTATTCTTTCTTATTTAATTTTACAAAGGAAATGAAGCCAGCACACGATAAAATTAAAAATGTATGTATCTCTAATGGGAACGCTTTTACACTTCAGGGGAACCGGAGACTTCTTAACTGTAGAAGCATTAAAAACAAAGTAGCGGATCTTGAGCATTTCATCCGAAGTAACGAATCCGACATAATTATAGGCACAGAAAGCCGGATATCAGAGGATATTAACGACTACGAAGTGTTTCCGAAAGATTTTAAGATATACCGTAAGGACCGTCAGGAAAAAATGGGTGGTGGTGTATTTATAGCGGTTAAAAGTTTTCTACGGAGTAATTCACATACGTATCGAAACAGTTGAATCGAGAGCGTCTGGTGCACTTTTAGTCAATTCAATAAGCCGAATATAAATGTATGCGCCTTCTACTGGCCACCCAACTCTTCACGTCAGGTTTTGCGCAGCCTTAACGAAGAAATTAACTTTTATTCGCGGAAAAATAACAATAGCGTAACTTTAATTCGAGGGGATTTTAATCTTCCGGATATCGATTGGCTGAACCATGTAGTTAAGAAAGTAGCCCGAGATAGCGACTCTTGCAGAACCTTATTGAATATAATGCAAAAAAATTCGTTACATCAGACAGTTAAAGAGCCTACCAGGTAAGGAAACATATTAGATCTTCTTCTTACCAATACGCCCGAGAGAATATCAAACACCTCAATTTCTGATGGAATATCCGACCATAGAGCCGTAGTTATAGATTTCGACGTTAACTTAGTAAAGCACAGAAAACCGAAGCGCAAAGTATATCTCTACTCGAATGCTGATTTTGAGGGATTTCGTAATCAACTCATATCTGATTTTCCATTGTATGAAACGCACACGATTTGTTTAAATACCGAAGACACTTGGAATTTCTTTGTCAGGACAATGCGCAACCTTATGTCTATGTCTATGTTTTTACCCTTCAAGCCGCCGTTCGGCGTGTGGCAGGGGGTGTATGCACCATGACTCTATTTCCTTAATCGATTATTTTCGCGTATCGTTCGCGGAAAGAATGAGTTCTTGAATCTATTCGTTCTGGCATCTATTTCTCTGATCTTTCTCGCATTATCGGAACGGCCTATGTAGCATGGTGAACGCATTATATCCGCTACGTCATCTCTAAACGTGTTTTCTCTGAATTTTTCCAGTAAATTGATCCTTTGTTGAACTCTTCTAACTTCCAATGATAAACATAACATCAACGCGATACTTTGTACCTTATAACTACTTAACACGAAGTGTACGAATAAAAAGTTTCATTTTCTGAATACTTTCCGTTGGATTAATATTTGACTGTAAATATTACGATTTTCGTTACGACGCCGAAAATAGGACATTTTCAGTTCACATATACAAAACAAGGAGCCCGCACTCCTCATCAGGGCGTAACAGTCCTGTCAATATATACACAAAGGGCTCCTTGCGAAAGGTCATGTACTTCTTATTTTTAATATGTTGTTAGGACACATGTCGATAGTAGGTGAACAATTTTGCAGCTTCGAAAGACTTGTGCGAGTTGCGTTATTATTTCCGTTTTGGTCGTGTATCTTGCTAAATATCGGGAAATCCATTCATCCCACGAGGAAATGTATGGGAAAAGAATTTACGCACTTGTGCGTATCAAACCATTCGAGGTATTCCTCTGAATCTTTTTTATCCGCCCAAGGTTCATACGCCTTACAATAGTTACAATACTTAACCAATATGTCCATTAACTTAACATATTGGTTAAGTATTGTAAAAATATTTTATTGGATAAAAAAGATTCAGAGGAATACCTCGAATGGTTTGATACGCACAAGGACAACTGTTCAGCAAATCACCAAGGATCATCGGGAAAGATGGAAGTAGACGCTATCCGAGAAATTTTCGAACGCTCTGTACCAAGTTACGGAGTAAAATATTTAAATTATATTGGCGATGGTGATTCCAGAACATACAAGGGAGTAGTGGATGCTTCACTGTATGGTTCTTCTGTGGAAATCAGCAAGAAAGAGTGTGTAGAGCAAGTTCAAAAACGTATGGGCACCTGGCTTCATGCGTGCAAGAAAAAAATCAAGGGTCTCGGTGGGAGAGGCAAACTGACCGGAAAATTGATAGACGAATTGACAGTTTATTATGACCTCACCATTAGAAGAAACAGCGATTTCGTGGAAAAAATTAAAGACGCCATATGGGCCACCATTTTTCACAAATCTTCTACGGATGAAGAGCCCAAGCATGACAAGTGCCCTCCAGGACAGGAATCGTGGTGCTCGTGGCAGCGAGCGAAGGCCACTGATAGTCTAAAGAATTATAATCATAGAACGCCCCTTCACAGCGACGTAGTGGGTGCAATTCGTCCAATTTATGAAAGCTTGACAGAGAAAAAATTATTGCAGAGATGTTTCGGTGGATTCACGCAGAATTCGAACGAAAGTTTGATTTGGCGGATTGCTCCGGAAGGCCATCACAGTGGTGCAGCTATTTTTAAAATAGCAGCAAATATTGCCGCATGTACATTCAATGAAGGTGCTAAAACACTGATGATGATTATGAAGTAGTTAAATATCGATGCCGGCCGAAATTGCGCTGCATATTGCGAGAACCAAGATCAAGCGCGCTTAGAGACTTGTCCGAAGCTCGGGCGCAGCTGGCGACACGGGAAGAGAGAATAGCTCGCAGAGCAAGGCAGTCAACTTCTTTTGAAGCCACAATTGCCGCAGAGAGTAATTTATATGAAGCTGGAATAGACGACTAGAGGTAAAGTTAAAATTTGTTTTCTCATCAATAGCATAATCATACTTGAAACTTTAAATGCGTTTTTCTCGAAACACTGTTTTCCAAACCGGTGGACATCATATCTCAAAAACGGCTCAATGGATATTCATTAAATTTTCACAATATTAGTGGAATAAATTTTAAAGGTCGTTGACGATCTTACATTTTTTAAATTAATCTTCATTTTTTTAGTAAAATCGAAAAAATTTCAACATTTTTGATGAAATTTTTGTAATTAAAATTCATTTTGTCGCCATCATGTAAAAAAGATGGATTTAAAAAATCTGCGATCGTCAACGACTTATATTTGTTGTTGAGAACAAACCACTATTTCAATTTTTTATTTTAAATTAATAGTTTAAGCAGGAGAGTGTCCACCGCCGAACGCTGTCAAAAAAACATTATCACCTAACGGCGGCCATTTTGTATTTGCTCCTTGATATTTTTAGTAAAAAAAATTTTATTACGGCTACAGATCATGTATCTAACAGAGTTATAAATTTCGTCTAATTATCGCCGATCATTTCTCAGAAAACAATTCCGAAGTTTTACCTTATTTTCCGTGCCTCTAGGTGGATGTAACCCCAACAACATAGGTTGTATAAGAATACCAAGTTTTGTTTTGCTCAACGGAATACTGCGTGAGATAACGTATCTCAAACGTGCTAAAAATCGCTGTCTAATTGTAGAAGGCTGCGGTAGGTTGTCAAACAAATGACTATATCTCAGCAAATATTTCATCGATGGATGTCAAACTTGGGAAATGTTCATAGAAGATATCAAGTTATGTTCACACAAAATTTCATTGAAATCGGTGATGGTCGAGCGGGGACCGTTGGTCCACATGACATGGAATGGCCCATTCAGCCTTAACTCGCTTGGCTTAACCCAACAACAGAGAACAGCCTCGATTCTACGCCGTAAATTAGAATTAATATCCTTTTCTATTGCTATGATTAAATAGCAAAGTGATATATGAGGCAAACGCCGCTCACGTTTTCCCACGAAAACAAAATATTTGCACGAGGACCCGCAAAATCAGGGACGTAAGAAAAGTGGGGCTGTAAAAATTAGATGACTCGGGAGTATTTAAAAGGATGAATTTCCATAAAAATCATTAAACGATTAAAACACCTTCCCAATTAAAGATTTAAAACGTATGCATTCAGAGCCTGGCACTCTCATTTCAGGCGGGCGCCTCTTTCTGGACCGTGGAGTAACAGTTATTTTTGTTCACTTAGTCCTTTATGTGATAATAATCATAGTAATTACAGAACAGATGCAAGAGTTACTTGTAACTTATTTGATTAGTATACAACTGATTTTCGTACTCAAAACTGCTTCATTGATTTTTTCCAAAAATCCATTTTTTTTATTTTTCCCTTTTTCGAAGGAACTAGCGGGCCTACGAGCGTTCTTTAGAATTAAAATTATAGCTAAAAAATTCTCCACAAATTCTTTTCCCATACATTTCCTCGTGGGATGAATGGATTTCCCGATATTTAGCAAGATACACGACCAAAACGGAAATTTTTCAATTTTTATAAAGAATGGTCAATTTTTGAAGAGCTGTTTCTCGGAAAATTCTAAATGTACGGAGCCAATTTTGGGCTTTTAATTTGAGAAATGTAATGTATGTACTTTAAAAACTAACCCGTTAACTTTTTCTGTGGGATGCATACTTTAGGAGATGTTGAGCGAAAAGTGAAAAAAGTGCAAACATTTCGCCGTTTCTTTTTAAATAACGCAACTCGCACAAGTCTTTCGAAGCTGCAAAATTGTTCACCTACTATCGACATGTGTCCTAACAACATATTAAAAATAAGAAGTACATGACCTTTCGCAAGGAGCCCTTTGTGTATATATTGACAGGACTGTTACGCCCTGATGAGGAGTGCGGGCTCATGCGGGCTTAACATGATGCTGTTGGATAAATACATAAAGACCTACATGGAGGCCGTGTAATGTGAAGTATGAACCAGTATTTGTCCAAAGCAGGGCACCTGTAAGGCCCAGCGATACTCCTTTGAAATTCGCCTAGAATTTTTGATCGCTTGGTTCTTGTTGAGTATAACGTATATGCTGCATCGCAATATGAATGCTAAAATGGGTTCGTCAAGTTGATTTTACCATTTGAAAATGAAAATCAAACATTTGTAATTTATATTCTTCCTTGTCAGCTATGGTTCAGTTGGCTTTCTGAGCAGCCGTATCAATATTCTTTCCGTCCAATTATGAACAAACATAAGGTAAGTATTGTGTGAATCCATGTGAGATTATTTAAGCAGATATGAGGATCATTAAGATTTCTCATGATAGTGGTATCTGGAGTGCTCCACAACAATAGTCTCCTGTGCAATTCAATGCATTTGGGAGTTAACGGGTTATGGGTGCCAATGGCATTAGTTGAATTTTAATCAAAAGAACCGATTCCTTAAAAGTATACATGGCAAATACATGGAAGTTATAGGCAATTCTATAATAATATAATATAGCGTTGCATAACTTGCTTTGCATGAGTATTACGATAGGTATGACACCGCACGCAACGACTTTGTATAGACAAAATCAACTTACGCCTAAACACGAAGCTTTTATTTTTGTTAAGTTAAAACATATTCGGTTCAATCAGAAACGTAGTCCAAACCATAATGATCAATTTACCGGAGAATAAAGCTCGATTTACCCATTTGGATGACCTTGGTACTGAAGCGAGAGGTCCGGTGTCGCAACCCCTTTTGGCGCCATAAAAACATCCCTTTTGATCAAAAACATCTAAATTAGCGATTTTATTGGCTTTATTGGACGAAGAAAAGTAAGCGTGATAAATCAATATCCCAAGACCTTTATTATTTTTCTTAACACAAAATGGAAACAGGCCTAATTTAAACTGATTTTCAAAACACGTTTAATGACGGGAAATGTAATTATGCAATAATATAGTTTCTTCCAACATCTCATTCCTCTTGCTTTAGGAACAGGAAATTGACACAGTTTTCTTCACGGGAAGCAAGATAAGAACAATTAGCAGTTGAGGGAATTAAACACGGTCGCCTATAGCGTAGCAGCGCGGCAGTTCCGGATTTAATAAAGGAGTTTTTCCTCACATCCCATCCTTTACTTTACTTCTTGCTGCATTTTTTAAAATAATTTTTAATTTCTGTAATTCTAAAATTATACCATGTATGACTTAAGAAGTTAGGTATAAGAGAGGCCCACGTGGGCATAACCTCGCCGAATATAGTATTATAAAAATAAAAAGATGGAGGGAGGAAATATATTGTTGCTATACTTTCATTGGGAAAAATCATCATATATATAAAAAGCAAATGTCTGTCCGTCCCCCTATTTATCTCAGAATCGACTTGACTTAGAGATCTGAAACAAACTGCATTGTGTTTCTACGATGCTGAAACCCCCAGGAAATCTATTTCCATCTCTGTAAAGGCCCGGGTTCGAACCCAGCAGCACAAAATACGTTTCCATAAGAGATGTACGTAAATTATGTTTCAAGACTTGCAGAGGTCGTTACTTTTACTAAATTAAATTAGAAATAATGGTCCTATGAAATTGAGACAAGTGTCACCAGAGAGGAAAATAAGCATAGTCTTATTTTAGTCGTGAATCATTCATATAAATTCGAAATTGCGATAAATTTGATAAAATAGACGTAAATTTCGTGAAAATATTTGGAAATAAACAAACCATCCCTTTGACGACCAAGGCAATTGTTGTACATCGACTTGATGAGATAATGCACGCATATTATTAATTTCCCCGTGCATATTAATGCACGGGGAAAATCAGTTTGCTCTTCCATAATAAATGTACGTAAAATAGGTTTTCGTTACCTGCAGAAATTGTTTCTTTTACAAAATTAAATTAGAAACAATGGTCCTACGAAGTTGAGACAAGAGCCAAAAGAAAGGAAAATGATCGTAAAATCTTATTTTAGTCGTGAAGCATTCATATAAATTCGAAATTCCGAGAACTTTGATAAAATACACGGAAAATTTGTAATTTTTTTGAGAAATAAACAACCCATCCCTTTGACGAATAAGGCCATTGTTGAATGTTGATTTCATGAATTATCCCATATAAGTGCACGGGGATAATCAGTTCTTATAATTTTTATAAGAAATGTACGTATAGTAGGCTGGCTTTCATGACTTGAAAACAGTAGAATAAATATTATAAATAATGGTAAGAAATATATTGGGATATTATTATCTTACGACGGAATTTTTTTGTGCTTAGGACAAGATATATACGATGATAGGTACATTTTTAAACTAAATTAAGTTCCGTCATGCTTGACGGGGGCATTTATTAGTATAAAATAATATGT
This sequence comes from Ladona fulva, assembly GCA_000376725.2. NCBI lineage: Eukaryota > Metazoa > Arthropoda > Insecta > Odonata > Libellulidae > Ladona > Ladona fulva. The sequence goes on along the minus strand of KZ308456.1, from coordinate 404,115 downwards.
TGCAGAGTTTAGATTCTAAGGGAAGAAAATAGGCTGATTAATAATGGAGAAAGGTCTATTAAATTATTAGAACATTTTAGCAACATATTAAGCACAGGTATTTTAAGTATAAAGATAAGTATAAGTTAAAAAAAAAGAAAGTTGGAACACTACTGTTAATAAATAAGCCATATTTCGACAGGTGGAAATGTTTAGAGACAAACAGGAAGCTCAGGATTACAGATTTCTGGGAAGTTCCAATGTACATTTCAGAGAAAATGTTTCCATCATCAGGGAGCTACAAAACGCTATTATTTGTGTTTTTAAACCTCTAACTAACAAAGATATTTATCATAACATTTGTACAACAATTTAAAAGTCAATTATGGGTAATGTAACCATAAAATAAAATTCAAAGCCAATCGACAGTTAATACTGTTTGATATCCACAAAGAACAACATGGTATCACAAGACATCAAACAGTAGTAACTCGCTTAAAATATTAGCATGTCAGAGTGTTAATATTAGTGTTCCTTTAAATTATACTGAAGGTTTAAACCAATTTCATAGAGGTGAGTTCATAAATGGAAGAACAAAATAGAACAGTAAAGATACATCATGAGCAGGGGTTAATGGTCAATAGACAGAAGAATGAGAGAAAACAGTAAGAAAATGAATATGGAAATGATAAAAATGACATCTTGTGAACACCTCTCTGATTTCCAAAAAGAATAATTTCATCTCTAGGGAAATGAGAAATGTATCAACAAACTTTAATGGATTCTTAAATGGGGTAGATAAAGAAGAGATATGGAGGGGCATCAAATAAAATTAATGAAAAATCGACATGTCCTAGAAGGTTTCCGAAGGAATCAGTTGAGAAGGCTCAAGAAGAAAAGATAGGTAGTCAAACCTTGGATTGTGAACATAATCCATTCTGAAAACATGCTCATAATCCAAAACACTCAAATATCAAAGCAATTTCCCAAAAACAGATAATGGAAACTCTGTGATCATGATAAGTTCCAAAACCTAAAAACATTCATATACATTATAATGATTATTAGGAAAGTAATGAAGACATGATGTTCAGTAGATAAAACCGCTTATAAATACACCATGTAAATACATACATGCTCATATTGCAAGACCTCGCTCATGTATCAAGGTAAAATTTATTATTTTTGCTTGTCTTGCAAAACACTTGCACCCCAAGTTACTCGCAGACCAAGATTTCACTGTATTAAACCCTTTAGCTGTGGGAAACGTACTTCTACGTTCTTCTAAGAGGACTGCAGGAAAAATGTATTTCTATGTTTGACCTGATCTTTCTTCCCCGTTCTTGTCCTTTCTCAATTTTATGGCCCTGCCTCTCAATGAGACACCCAAAGGCTCACTCTTCTGTATTGTTCTAGATTGGGAAAATCCAAGGGATTTCGCACCTCGGGGGAAACCCAAATATTCGATTTCTGAATAGCAGATTCATGAAATTAGTAATAATTGATAAAAATCAAGATATCTACAAAGTGTTTGGTATCAAAATGATCAGCAAAGTGCAAGGAAAGTAAATTCGGACTACTTATACAAAACAAATTTCTTATTAAATATATATGATAGATACATAAGTGTTCTACCTTTCGGTAGGTCCATGTGCCCTAATATTCCCTATTCATATAAGATATCAACCATAATTTCTAAACAATAACACTGACCACACCCATAGGAAAAAGGTTGACCCGGATTATAAGGGACAACTACCTGCTAGGACATGCCTGCGCCTCCAGTACCCGTTACTTTTCTCCTGCACACAAATGTAGAAAAATCTGAGGGTCCCACAGCTAAAGGGTTAAGTTCACCTAATGAAAACAATAGAACCATGATCCTCTAAAGTGACCAGATTAAAGCAATAACCCTTACACTATAATTTTCTAAACATATTAATTACCAAAAGTTGGATTTCACTGAGAGTTTAAAGGAAAAAAATTAAAAAGGGTTTTTCTTAAAATTTTATGAAAATTGCTTATTCAATTTGTTAAAGATGCAAAATTTAAATCAAATGACATATGACAGATTCTTAAAAAATAACAAAATCTCCCTTTTTGTGAAAACTTATCTCACAGATTTCAGTTTTTAATTTCTTTCACTGTTTTTTATATTATCATACTCTTAACTTAAATATTTTTGCAAACAAATCAATTTTAGATTATTTTAGGACTTCATTGAGTGAATAAAATTCTCCTAACACCCAATGACCTAACCTTGCTATAGTGACCACTTGTCTAATGTGACCTTATTTTGTTGGTCCTGTGAGTGGTCAATTTACATAGGTTTTACTGTATAGCATATAGCTTGAAGACGTTTCTAACCATAACCCCTGAACTGCTATCAACCTCAAGGGGGAGAAAATATTAGTATTGGGCAAGATAATGAAGAAGTGTCACTTCACAGCAGATTAAAAAAAAAAATTAATGGAGAAAAGAACAATGCTGATACTTAATTAGGAACTTTTCGTAGATCAGACATATTTAACAGAATATAGTTATAACAACACATAACTAATTATGAAGCTTATTTTTGAAAATACTACACTCACAAAACAAAAAAGGAATGAATGAAATAAATTTAACTACATCCATTTCAAAACAGAGATGATATGTTCTTATAAAGTTATCAACATAAAGGCTGACTGGATCCTCATACCTTTCATTATTATGTACTGCTAGCTTTGGAGAGGGAATGACGCTTACTTAGTAAGTTGAGGAGAGTAGTTGTTTGGCCTAGCTTTCCTCAATATGTTAGAATGCTATCAACGAAAGAAGTCTATGCATGTATGTGCAGCACAATGGATCTGCAAAAAGGTCTTTACATAGAATTCAATGAGGAGTGACCAAAATGAATGCAGTTATTCAGCAGCACTCACACCTCAGTCATGAGCAAGGCTGTGACATAAGTAAATGATAGACAATTTTCCTCCCACCTGTGCCAAATGACAAATGGAAAATAAACCACTTATCAAGACATGGTAGCAGAAAAGAATTGTATACTCTAAATTTAAGCCATAAACGAATAGCAATGGAATCGTTTCACATTGGTACTGAAATTAATAATGATTATTGCATCATATTTGAAAATGCTTTAGTACACAATTTACAAAACAAATTACAGCATAGATAAAAACATGCAGTACATTTTAAAAACTTAACTTTTAAATCCTTGTTGTCGATTGTTGTTACGCAGCCTGTCTGTGTTTTCAAGGATGCAATATGGTATCGAGAAATCACACACTATTTATCCCATTAATTGCAGAAAAGTACAGTTTCTTCATCAACCCAGTTCAAAAATAGTGACTGAGCGCAAAATACGAATTGAAGTCGCTCTACATATATATAACTGGAGGAAGTCGTGATACCGAAACGAACATGCACAAATATTTCGTATAAAAATTATCGAGAGCTTCCAAACCAGGATTTAAGTAACTCTGTTCTTTCGTCACTTTCTTCATTCGACTTTTGCTTTTCATTCATTATTTCACTTTCAGTTTTCCGCTGACCAAATAAATTTACTTTACCCACATCACCACCGCTGGATTGTTTCCCTAATAACAACTTCTTGGCCTTCTTTCTTTCCTTTTCGCTTCTATCAACGTTCAATGCAAAGTAATTTGCCTCTTTCTTGGCTTGGGATACTTCTAACCGCAATCGTTGACGATGAGCTGCCTTTTCATAAGCTAATCTCTCACTAAGATGAATCCATTTGAATCTTGAAAGAAAGAAACAGCGATCGTTTTTCATTTAATAAACGCTGACTACAGTTACTCAAAAATTATGGATCAAAATCTCACCAAATAAGAAACACAAACCTGGGCAAATACTTTATGTTCCAAATAAAATCGTGAAATTTACTTCTCTTTCTTACTCCGAGCTGTTTGTTATTCAAGTGGATCGCTACCTGTTTAGCTACTTTCTTTCTTCTGTATTCCACCCAGCCTTCGGAAAAAAGTTGCGCTGATTTCTTCGTGCCGGTCTTTCCTATTCATAAATAACGATATTATAGTGCATAAGGTTGATTGTCCAATAAATTCATTTTAACGTAGTAGAAAAGGTTACCTGATTTGTTTGGTTGGAGAAACACTCTGCCTACATCACCAAATTGACCAAATATTTCTCTTATTTTAGTAACATTCATATGCTTAGGAATTGTAGATAGATAAATTATTCCAGGTTTACTTTTCCTCACTGTTACGTCTTTCTTTGGTTTGGTATGCTGAATTGCTGGTTCAATCTCAACAATAGCACATGGATTTTCTTCCACCTCCATGATTTAAAAGACTGAATCGTCTGAAGTTAGCAGCGAGAGCTCGATCTATCGAAAAACCCGACAAACCAAGAAATCAGAAAATAGCGAAATATCGGAAATAGCACAGAAAATAGCGAGGAAAATAGGGGCGCAAGGGTCGAAATTATCGTGATTTCAATGTTGGTATAAACTCCAGTTGTCTTGTCCTAAATGTTTTAAAATGTTGGTTGCAAATTGGTTGAAGACTGGAGAGGTCATCGTGATATAAAATGTAGTGTTCTGCAGAATGAACATAATAAATGTCGTCAACCTACCCCATAGAATACTCTTCCGCTTAGTGCCAAATGGCAGCTTCGAAGTTTCAAGGAGGATATATTGATAGGTTGATCGGGCTCCAGTTTTAGAAAAAATGATATTTTGCATGAATGTATAATTATTAACATGATTCTTTTATATTATTCCTTTATGGTGAGTAATACGAATTTCTTACTGCAAATTCAGGTTATCAACACTTGCCAGCTTATTCAAACAGTATCGTTGCTAGGTACATACCATCATAAGGGTGGGTGGAAGGACTTAAAATTAGTTTTTGGAACATTATACCTTAGTGCATAAGGGGAGGTATTAAGTCCCAAATGCTTCTTTGGGAGAACAAGCCCAAGGAACGCAGTTAGGTTAACCCATATTCCCACTTAAATAAGGATGAATTCAGCTATGCATTTTTATTGAAAGTACTTTCTTACAAGTTCAGAGATGAGACAGCAATGTCCTACCTCACTCCAAATAGTCGTTTTTAATTTAAATGTGATTCCAAGTAGCCTACAGTCTGATACAAAGTAATATCTCTAAATTTTAAGAATAGCGTTATGAATGCATATTTAAATTTGCTCTCCATAACTTGCTGGAGCAAGATGTTCGTTAAAAAAAAAGAGGGAAGTGTTGCTAATAATATTATGTCTTTTCTATTTCATGAAAGAATTCTATTCATTCTACTTTGCTTCATAGAATCTAGTTTACAACTACTAGCCTTAATGTGGGATTAAACTTATCCACATGAACCTGGTAAATAAAAAATTTAGAACTGAAAAAAATATTCAGGGGTTCCAATAATTTTACCTAATTACATAAAAATGCTCTTATGGCATAGCGTTCCCTAAATGCCTAAGATGGCAATTGATTTGTAAATCAGGTGTTGCAATTCGTGAATATTCTTCTTCATTTCCTATACACAATTCATGATGAGCTTTTGTAATGGAAATTTATCTGGATGTAAAAGTACCACCCATTTGGATGTACAGGAGGTGGTGGTATAGCAGAGGTCCATCATGTAGGAAAGAAATTTCACCCTATACTTCATAACCTACAACTGTTTTGGTATTTTTCACTTGTTTATTATTAATTTTTGTATTTACTTTCACAACCTACAACAGGATTGAAGAGCAAATATTGACTACTGAATGTACCAGAGTAGGATTAGGGAAAGGTGAATAACAAAGCACGGAAGAGCTGTGTGGCTAAAAGCTGTGGGAGACCTGGGTTCAAGTCCCAGTCATTTCACTATTTTTCACACCTGTTACTACTTGTAGCAGGGAAGATAAAATGGGATGTCACCAGACTCAGCAAAATTAAAAGAACACTCAATGAAGGGCAATTATTTTATTGAAAGGTTACAAAGTATGTAAGAGTTGGTTTATTGATCAACATGAAATGGAAAAATAATGTGGAGAAAATAGAAAATCTATCTGACCAAGTATGTAAGCTCATTCTCTAGATAAATGAGCATTACTCTGCCCAGATAATCCAGCAAAGAGAAAATTGAAAACTTCCATCTATCAGCACCACACACAATAAGATGGCCACTAACATAAGTCATAATCATTATAGGCAATTTTAACACTTGAGTAGGTGAGCAAGAACTATATGATACTGCCGCTGGACAATATGGACTGAGCCAGAGAAATGAATGAGGTAGTGGTAGTTTGCAGAATGCACAAATATGTACAAGTATATACTTCAAGAAGAATCCTAATATGAAGTGGAAAGGTCCCAATGGAGTAAAAAATGAAATAGACTACATAATGATAAACACACACTGCACAGGCACTAAATGTGAAGTTGCGAACAACTTTAGTACCAGAAGTGACCACAGAATTATAAGATGTAGAATGAAGATTAACCCTCAAAGGGAACACAAGAAGTAGGTCTCATCCAGGAAACATGAAGTATTAGGAAATTAGAAGAAAATTGAACAGAGTTCCAGCTGGTTTTAGGAAGAAATAGGTTTTTAGCACTTTAAGAAGAACTGGAAACCAAAGTTAAGAAAGTTGTGAAGGCAGCAGCAAGAGATGTGGTAAACACATCAAGAAGACTGAGGATGGAAAGTTCAGCAACAGAACCAGGCAAATGTTAATAATAATATTTTTTTAACTCTGTAAGGCCACAGATGACATGGAGCTGGTCAAATTTGAATGAAAAAGCAATGGACAAAGAATACAAAATACACTTATTCAAATCAAAACAATTCTACAAATTAACTGTAATTAGACAAATTAAATACAATTACTACTTAAAATTTCATAGTTCAATAAAATAAAAGGCAAAAAATACATTATGTATAGTACAAAAGGAATTATAGAAGAAAACAATATATGGCATCCAAAATAATGATTTAGAAAGTGTTTCAGTATCATGAAGGACACTTTCACCTAAGAATCCATAAATGCTGTAGTATGTTTTTTCCAATAAGAACTTTGTCAGAGAAGTTTTAAAAAGAGTCGAGGATTCTGCAGCTTTGGTATTAGCCGGTAGCTTGTTAAAGACTATGGAGGCAGAATTATGTCCTTTCAAAGAGAGTGCGAGTCTGTGATCCTGAAGATGAATATCACCCTTGAAGCAGGTATAGTGATGGTGGAAAGAATAAGCACAGGGAAAAATTCAGGTTATGTTTTACAAACAGTCCTCAGTTAAGGATATAGATTGCAGGTAAGGCAAGAATTTTTAAGGAGCGAAAATAGGGCTTCCCATAAGTACAATAAGATATGCCTGATATCCATTTGGTGGCTTGCTTCCATAGTGAAAAAGCTTTACTGGCATAATTTGCATTGCCCCAGAAAATTATTGCATAGGATAAACATGAGTGAATTTTTGCATAATAAACTAGCTTCAGAGTATTAATAGAAATAACTGAAGATAGCCTACGTAACATGAAAATTCCAGTAGAAACTTTCCTTAAGGCAGTACCAATGTGCAGAATCCTATCTAAATTCTCAGATATATGAATGCCCACAAAGAAGTATGGAACAAAGCATACTTGGAATTATAAGACAGTACAGGAATATTTTATCTGTGGCAGAGAACGATGACACGAGTAAGAGAGAGCATCAATAAATCAGTTCCCTAATGTGAGCAGGACATGAAGAAACGACTAGTAGGCTCTTCTCCAATCTTTTCTATTCTGAGCTTCTATTTGCCAGGTTACTCCTAGAATAGCCCTGGTTCAACCATGCTAAGAAGGCATCAACAATATAACCAGCCAAATAGTGTGAGTGGCATTCACCGACTTACAGTAGGACAGCCTGGTGTCATACATCTCCCAAATGTTGTTTTCACAATTATCCTAACGGAGACTTATCCATATGTACCACCCATTTGGATGACCTAGAAGAGGTGGCATTACAGAAGTACAACATGAAAAATGCTACGACCCTACACTTCAAATCTTACAACCAGAGGTCATAGAAATCTTAGATGAGTTGAGTCTAACTGGTACAGTAAACAAAATGCACAAATATGTATATCACAAATACATGACATAATCATCACAACTATAACAACAATACGCCCAGCCGGTTAACGCATCAGCAAATGTAATCTCTCTGATCTCAGTTAGAGTAAATTCCATACATTTGACAGAAAAGGAAACTTTATTCGTAAGCATGTATTCATTGCATTAGCAATACGAGTGAGGAGAATAAAACTGGAAGACCAACCTTTATGCAGTTTTGTACTCCCAAACATTCTGCTTAACTGATTTTCAAATAGTATGAAAGCAATGAATTTCTAAAATTGTAAAAATACCACAAGAATGGATTGGAGACGAGCAGTTAGGAAATACGGAGATACATCCACGTAGTTTTTTTCGAGTTGACATCGACAAACATTCATACACATTACAATAAATACATTTCAGAAGTTGGTCAACGTTAAATATTAGTTAGGATAAATCCTCCATCTTACGCTTACTTTAAAATACACCAATTAAAAACGGTAAGATCGACGTAAATCTTTTGCACTGAAGTGAGACTTAATAAGTAACGACATGAAAACTCATCATTAAACCGATTAAGTTTCCATGATAGCACATCTAAACTAGATGAGAAGGAAAAGTATCGTCAAAACGCTAAAACACAAGTAATACGTATAAAAATATATCCTAAGTTGTGGTTAATTAAATTCATCCGCCTGTGTATAATCATTGTTACCATTGTCGAGACCAGTGACGCTTAAAAAATCAATTTCCTGCCTATAAGTTCAAACAGGAAATTGAATTCCTAAATACTGAAATATAGAACACTAACTTTGCTATATTACAGTTATACAATAAATCTCAGCCATTCTTATGACTGACAATTAACTTGGAAATATTTATAACATTTTACAAACACTAAATCATGATTTCCGCCATTCTCTCAATGATGCAAGTTGTTTACGTTTTAGAGCATGATGGGATTGAGGTCGGACACGAGGGGGTGGATGCAATGGAAACCGTTTTCGAGCGTCCACTCGATAAATTTTGTGCTGATATACTGGTTAAAAGGACAATGAAGTAGTCTCGCACTTAAGATTTGTCTTTTTCATGAAAACTACGTTGAAACTAAATACTTAAGGTACTAACCTCTGTATCATTAGTCTTAAATAAGCATAGCCGCGCTATATTTTGTTTGGGGAATGGGTCGGAATGAATATGGCGGACTATTCCTGCTGTTTGTTTTCCCGCTGACCTTGCCGCCTTACCGTTTTTGAGATGCTTAGGATAGATGTAAATGGAATAGGTGTTAATTAAACTGTATTTTATCATAAAATGTTTAACTGATTGTTTTTAACTAGTGTTCTATTCTGATATCACATTTGTATTCCTATTATGGAATTCATATTGATATTTTGAAAATGTTATAGATTTAAAGTAGAATCCATTTATAATAAGAGATATATCTTTAAAACTCATTTTTATTACTTTTAAGGCATGTCAAGCACCTTTGTAGCGGACACTTCGGACTCCCACAAGTCAGACAACACTGTTATCATAATTGTTAACAGTGATGGCAGTTTATCCGTGGACCAGGAAACTTTACAAAGTTTACTTGGTATGTAACATTTATAATTTTTGGTAATTTATTAACTACTAATTTTAAGCTTTTATTGTTTTTCGGTAATCTGTTGTGGTCATCCCCTTAAGACATATATACCATAAGTACTGAGCTTTATTTACAGTATCTTAATGACATTTACATATTTTTGGGATGTCTTGAAGACAGATCTTTCACTACTAAGCATTTATCATATTTGGGCCTATTCATTACCATGTCTTCCAATTACGTTGTGCAAAGGCTTCAATCACGTAAATTAGTAATTTCTGAATTCAAACTATTCTGTATTTTCTTTCATAACTTCACTATTTCCAATAGTAGTTGTGAATATTTGGTGTAAGTAGTTATTTACATGTCGTACATTTACATGAATTGGAATGTTACCATTAAGTACAATTTTCCTGGGTATGCTTGTTATTATCTATTAGTCAACATAGTTTTTTTTTTTAGTTTGTATATTCTCAAATAAGTCGTTTATTGGGATAAGTATTAACGTACTTTTCAAATTTTAAGGAGTATTTTTGTCTGAAAGAGTTCCTATCTTTCAAATATTACTCCTTGATTTTCTTCGATTTTAATGTTTTTCAGTTCTTAAGATTATGTGAGTCATCATGTCTCAACTTATTAATAAGTATAAATAAACTGCTTACCAAATTATTTGTCAAAATAGAACAAATTTTTTGTTATAATTCATTTTTTATTTACTGTCTCTAAGGACAACTTAAAGACTGGAAGCCTGAGTAGAGACATAATTATTATTTATTCTTACATTTTATCCATTGAAGGTCTCATCAATTGTTAATTATTCAGCCTTAAGCTATTTTTAAGTTATGATACTTCTGTGTGTGTTTTAATTTCTGCACCACCAGAAGTACAGTGATACCTCAACTAATGAATATTATTAGTCCCAAAATCACATTCGTTTGGTTAATTGTGATATTATCAGGCATCTCACTTCTTGAATATGAGCAATCCATTTGGGTTGGTAGGTGATGGGATCAGCTCATTTCTTTGCCACCCATATACAGATGGAAAAGATAAGATACTAGAATGTCCTGATTGTTCATCTTTGCTGCTATATGTTAGCCCATACATCTGCAGAAACATTCGTTAGTCAAATCCATATTCCTCCCAAGCCCAAAAAACTGCAAAAAATCTTTGTTAGTTGGGTCACTCATTGGTGGAGGTATCACTGTATTATATGCTAGGAGTGATACCAAATCATGTTCATTTGTTGTGTTATTAAATTTCAAAACAACTTCAAAGAAATAATTGTGACTTTAGGACTCCCCTTATACTAGCTTGTAGTAAATGTACCTTTGGTGGAAATGGTTCTTGGCTTAATCCTGGAAAGGTTCCTATTTTCCTGTGAAGGCTGGCAGCAGAAGTGGCATCCAGTCTTAACATTAATACTAAAACCAAAAATCATCCTCACAGTCTTAATCGTCAGTTGACTCCTGAAATATAGCTTGTGAACATAGGTTAGCATAGGTTTGGAGGTTAAAAAGGGATGAATAAATAACACTATTTTTTCTAGTTTTTAAAATATATTAAATAAATAAAAGTTGGCAAAGGATGCTTCCAATTTGTGACATTTTTCTTTATTTGCTACAAACAAAATCAGATCAAAGAAATTGCTTGTGGTATGAATTTAATTATTTACTTTGATTATCATTCTTTAGTTACTAATGATACTTAAAAACCTGACTCTTTATTAGGTAATGGAAATGTTTTTTTCCCCTGGTGAATGAAGAAAATATTAAGAATCCATGAGAATTTTTAACCCTTTTTATAGTTTTAGTGTTATAGGGAAGAGGTATTTTGAATCTTAATCATAGCATTAAAGCTATCATTTAGTTATAAAACGGGCAATTTTTCCTTATAATTATTTAAAGAGGGAAAAGAATCATAGAATTGGAATTAATTGTAAATGATAGTTCGAATTAATTAAAAATATTGTGAATCTTATTTATGACC
>KZ308456.1:358988-388932 GCA_000376725.2 Ladona fulva | reverse complement strand
CAAGAGTAATTATCATAAATATTACAGTAGTGAAAAAACATTCTCGTCAACATAATAACAATTTTGAAATGCGCGTTATCAATGCATTTATCACAGAAGACATTTTTGAAATGAGTGTTATCTATAAATTATCACAGTGAAGAAATTTTTAAAATGCGTGTTATCTAGTACGTGTGTGTGATTTACCAGAAAATACTGTATTTATTATATTTTTCTCACATCACCGTATCCTTCTACTCCCAAATTTTAAAATACTTTTAAATCCCAATTTTACTAAAAAAGTACTCAAATATGTTGAATTAAGAAGCATAATTTTAAAACAACAAGGCTACTTTTGCTAACAAAGCTATTTTGGTTAGGATGTTTAATTAATCTGAAGAGGAGAAAATTAGTTTTTGAAGTTAGAGAAAAATTGGAAATTATTAGAGAACTTAGAAATGCTAGAGGAATTAATCTCTCTTTTATCTTAAATGTTCTTGAGAGCAGCTTTATTAGAAAGATTTTCTTGTAATCATTTACACTTTGAATTTTTGGAGCGAGACTGCATTAATTATTCACCTAACAATAAAAAGGTAAGAAAGTGATTTGAGGCTGTGAGGCTTTTATTTAACACAAACCTTATTTTATTACTATTCTGTGAGGCTTTTATTTAACACAACTCTTACCTCATTAAGGTGTGTGATCGAAATCACCTTATTCTAAATAGTTACTTCACTGATTTTTCATTCATCTTACTTCATGTCTAGAAGGGCCTAAAATAGTCACACTCGAAATTTTAATTCCTCTACCTTCTGCACCATTGTCACACCCTCAGCAACAAATGTCTGTTTTCTGAGACTCCCTGTTTCCTCCTCACATTGTGTATTATCTTCCTTACCCACACCACCTCTCAAATGAATCTTTTCTCCATTTCAGCCTTTGGTACTCCTCAACGGTCCTCGTCTTTCCCTGTACCCTTACAGCTTCTACCCTTTGTACCCTTTCCTTCCCTCTCTTCTCTGGGTATTTAAGCTTGCGTATTTACTTTTGGAGTCACCTGACAACGATGTGAATATGTTGAAACCTGATATTGTTAAATAAACACCTTATGGAATAATACAAATCACTTTTCTTTATTTTTACTGGGAAGATGCAGTTCCACCAGATATTACTTAGGAAGATAAATTTTATTGTAATATCCTTAGCAATCTGAAGAACTGATGATAGATGAATGCACAAAATTTTATTTGTATTAAAGCCAACTTTTCCTCCACTCAAGATTTTACATTTACAAATTAAATGCTAAGGAAGGTATTTTTGACGTGTGGCCTACAATTGCATATGACAGTTCAATTGAATGTTGTATTAAATAAATGTATTAATGGGAGTATACAAATAGTTTAGATATTGATATAATATTTTAACTGAATAAACTATTATCTTCTTTTTTACTCTCACAACAGCATTATCGATTAATCATCATGTGCTGTGGCATAAAATTTTGTTCTTACCCTACATGCTAAACTGAAACTAAGTTGGTTTAGTATTTAGAATCTATGTGCAGAAAGTTTGTTTGTATCTGCATATTGATTGCCATTAAAATTATGCTCCCGGGGTCTTGTTGTATGAGAACCTGGGTTCTTTGTGCCTTTCGGATAAGGGATGACACGGTTTGACTGAAAACATGGGAAACTATGACTGAAGGCTCCAAAATTTTCTCTAAGACTAGCTCCACTAAGAAAGAATCCTTGCATACATTGAACCATACTGCACATCCCTTTTTATTAGATCAAGGCATCTTTGGGTATTTTTTATTATGAGAGAAGAAATATATGCCATCCAAACATAAAGAAAGTGGAAAAGAATACCCAGCATTCATATAATCTGCTAATATGTTGAGTTGATACACTAGAGGTGAGATTTTCTCTTCATTCTTCTAACTGCCCAAAGAGAAAAACCATGTAGTCAAAGCAGTTGTTTACAGGAAAAATCCATCAGAAAGACAAAAGGTATCTTTGTGACTCATAATATCAAATGAAAGAGGCCTCATAAATTTTTAAAACAAACGTCAGATCGGTATGGCATACCAAGTGCTGCATCTTAGCATCGGTACCACGCATAATATGTAACATGCAATATGTGTTTTAACGATATTTACATCTAAGTGTTAAGTTGTGTGTTTAAGGCACCTGAAGTATTCTTATAATATAAAGAGTATGCCATAAAACATCTGTTCCTCAAGTTCCTGCTGAGCCATACGAGAGAAGACCGCCGCTTCCACTCTCTGTGCACAGCTGCATAGACTTAAGAAATTGGCTGTAGTTCAGTTAATATTACTCGTAAAGATCTGAATTTTCCTCAGTATATTCTTTAAACGTTCTACTATTTTTAAACAATAAAAAATCTTGATTTTCTTGACAGGGTAAACCAGGTTCCCCCCCTTAAGACTCTGTGTGCAAAAAGTTGGTTTGTTTGTATATTATCATCAATGATTTCCTGAAATTGCTAAACCATATTTTGCATTACTGATTAATTTCACAATCATTTAATGTCACTCTATGGAATATGACCTTCCCTTAACTCACCAAACGTTTCCTTGTTTGACTGAATGCAGTGTCAACATTCCATAAAATTAAACAATTTACAGTTTGCAGCATTATTTTCTTTTAGAAAATTAACTTCTTTATTAACCATAAATTCCACACCTAAGATAACAGTAAGACAGGGCATTCCATAAAGCATCTTATTCTTATAATGAAATTTTTTTTTAGCTTCTGATTGGAAATACTTATATGAAATGAGGGATTTTTGCCAAAAAATTTGCACCTGCTGTTATACTATGACATTCTGCAAATTTCTTCTATTAACAGTTAAAGATGTATTTAATGAGTCTCCTAATAAATGACTAATGTAGAATATTATTGGTTTTTATGCTGTTAGAAAATTATTTACATTTATACATTGTTAAAATGTTGGACCTCTCCATGAGAAATTCAATTTTGGCAATTACTACCAAGAGAATTTCAAGTATTCATTATCAGGCTTAACATCAATATTGGTTACTTCTATATTTAGTATTTTGAAACTTTGGTGTCAAGTGAAATCAAAATGATCAGGCGTTACCTTGTGGAAGGCCATTGCTCTGGAGAGAAATGGCTTAGTAAATATTCGATGATTTAATACTCAAAACCAATTTCACTATTGCCCGATGGTGCTACTCTGGTAGCAAAATAGGTCAAAAGTATTAAAACACATTGAAATTTGTGAAGTCTTTTGTGCCTTGGTGTTGATATTTTCTTCTTTAAAGTATATAGTTTTCATTCCAGTTCTTACTGCAGGAATTTAGGTTCTTTTACTTCACTCCTCTCAATCAACCATGAAAATTGGTTGCTTTTCTGAATACTTATTCTCCTAACATTGCCATTACAGCTGTCAATGCCGATGGGGTTGGAGTGTCAGGTGCAGCAGCGAGTGCTGCTCCAAGTAGCAGTGGAGGAGGGGCAACCTCAACAGCTAGCACTGAAGGCTTGGACCCATTTCTAGAAATGGATCCAGAGCAGTTACAGCGGCTTGAAACAGCATTACAGTCAGAACAAGCCAAACAAATTCTTGGAGAGGGAGTTACAGCAATGTTAGGTAAATGAATCCTGAACATATTGCCTCACTGGCTAATTCCACATGTAATTCCCAAAGGATCTCATTCTAAACTATGAAATTATTTTGCAAGGTACCTTTGAAGTATGTTTGTGGAATCTGTCTTCTGTGATATCACTGTTAGAGTGAAGTTATTTAAAATGAAATTACTGTAAGATAAAATGAGTCTTTCTCTTGGTTGGTTGGAAAGGTGCTAATTAGTGAGCTATTGGATAATGAAAACTTTTCTTATATGAAGCTTCTCTAAGTGTAATAAGATGGCAAATTTACTATAATTATAGTTACATAAGTGCAGGGTTTCTCTTACAAAAACTATTGACTTGAGTTTTAGTGTTCTGCATGTTGATGAGACGATACCAACATTTTTCCAAAATATTAAATTAGTGAATTAAGAATGTTTAAATAGAGATTAAATTTATTTAGGAAAAGAACTTAGAAGTACTAATCATGGAGATTTCAAAAATCTAGTAGAAACTCGAAGATTCTATATTTATACAAGTATGTGTATGTATATATATATATATAAATATACGAGTAAGAGATGCTTGCATACTGCAAGTTTAATGTAATATAGATTAACTAAGGTTTTATACACCACCTGCAACTCTCCGCCTGCCATAGACCGACTGACATCCACCAACTGCAATACCTTAAACGAATTATTCAAAATACATCCCTACGAATTGTCCTAGCATCGAACCTGGGTCCATTAGGACTAAAATCTTCATGCATACAATATGAATAGATATCTTCTATCAATTCGTCCCGTATTTCAACGTTCTATTTTACCGGGAAATACCGTAATGAATTTTTGAAAATTCTGTCATAGGAATGGTCCTAGCATCGAACCTGGGTCAATAGGGCAAAAATCTTTACGGCGTATGATAGACATTTAACTATTCTAACAACACCGTAAATTGCAACTTTCTATCTTAACGCGAAATACCCTAAAAGAATTCTTGAATTTTGGACATACGAATTGCCCTAGCATCAAACTAAGGACCATCAGGACAAAATCCTTTATGCATACAATAGATATGTATATTCTCTGTTGATGACATGAATTTCAACGTTCTAGCTTACCAGGAAAATACCCTAAATGATTTTTTGAAAATTTGGCCTTAAGAATTTACCTAGCATTGAACCTGGGGCTATAAGGGATATAGATCTTGCGCCATACGAAAGATAAAAACACATTCTAACGATTCTACAAATTTCAACATTCTATCTTAATGCAAAATACTCTAAACAAATTTTTGAAAATTTACTCAATGCATTTAAACGGGAAAAGTACCGCTTTTGGGGCCTCCTAGGATCGAACCCATGATGCCTAGGATGGATGTCTGCTTTTTTCCATAGTGTCCAAACCCAGGACTTTACGGAAAAAATTGGCGGCTCTGTGAGGCAATTCCTTCTGCATCATCTTTAGTATCCTGTATACGTGTGTATGTATATATATCCTGAGAAGCGTCTATATAAAGAGAGATATATATATTTATTTATTTATATTTATATATATTTTTTATCATTAATACCTACATGGATGAATGAGTTAAAATAAAAGTTTCAAAAGCCATTTTTGGAATCAGAAATTATGGAAAAAAAAACTCTGATTCCAATACCGATTCTGGGATTTCTGATTCTGAGTCACTAGTCGTACATTAACCTCTTGGTTTTTAAATATTTCGTTTCAGACATGTTATCATCTGATGAGCAGAGTAATTTAACAGACTCCATTCGTATGGACCATTGCTATACCTCCCTTGGCCCTGCATCAGCACCAAGTCATCCTCCTCAGCAGAGCTCTTACTCTGGTGACAGCCACAGTGGTAGGAGAGCCCATCGTATGGATGCCTCTGATGATGAGGATGAGGAAGATGATGAAGATGATGAGTCTAGTGACAGTGGAGAAAGTTATGGAGAGCCATCTCGTTCTAGAGGGAGAGGAAGGGGCAGAGTTAGTATATTCTTAGTATAGTCTATGTTTAAATTACACTCTGTTTGGTGATAGCCTTGTATTATGTAAATTTATTTTCAATTCAAATTTTTAATGCATTTTCAGAATTAGTAAATGAAATTATATTTTTTAAATTTATTTGTAAAATAGTTTTAAATGTTATCAAATATTATACATTATCATTTACAGGGAAGAGGTCGTGGTCGTCATGGAAGTCGGTGGGCCGGGCCCAGTTTGCGTGGTCGTGGTGGTAGGGGTGGTCGAGGAAGTGGCCGTGGTGCACGTGGTGCTGCTGCACATATGACTTCTGGTGCTACAATAATTCCCAAACCTCTCCCTTCAGTGGTGCAGAAAGTAATTTCAACTTCTTCTAATCAAAACACTGCCATTTCACCATCGCTGGCTGAAGTAACTGCTGCTACATTAATGCCTCCAAGCAATGCAGCTTCTAGTGCTTGTCTGGTGCCAGTTTTGAAGCAGCTAGACATTAACACTTCAAGGACAGAAACTGTTGCTTCAGTCAGTGCAAAGGAACCAGTGAAAGTGGTTATGATGCCAGTTCAAAATTCTCAGCACATTCCTGTTTCACAAGGAATAGTGATCTTACCAGGGACACAAATTGTAAGTACCTCTCTCTAATCATATTATATTCTGTTGCTGTGTGTCAGTTAAATATTGTTTAATAGCCAACCCATACTGACCTAGCTTGAAAAGCGTTAGGTTTACTGCATTTGTTAAAATTCATTGCAACAATTCTCGTACTATAAAATTCAATATATTTTGTGGCTTGATTTGAATTAATATCTGCTTTTTTAAGCTGTATTTGTTGAAAATTTCTATTAAATATTCTTGAATGGGTCCAATATGAGTAATATTATCTATTTTTCATTATTAAATTTAAAGTTAATAATTTCTACTTTCATTTATTATTTCTTCTACAGTATGGGACTCATTATTTGCATAGGATTTAATTTTATTATATAATAATATTATCTACACAAATTTAAATTTGCGATATTTAGTGCCATTAATACATATATTAGAGTTTGGTCAATACCATCTCAAATCTAAGTAATGCTCAGAAAGTTCTGTTGCTTCAGTTACATTTTATATGTATTAGTTCTTCTACTAATACTTGTATGGTATTATCAAATCGTTATAACATCAGGCCCTAAAGTAAAAGTTTGGTAAAATCCGTTTTAAGTATACATTATGTTGTCAGGCCGTAATGTTTTCAGTGCATAATTTGAAAAATATTTTGCAAGAGGGATCAGCCCAGTAAGTACCGTGTACACTCGTTTATAGGTTTACCTTTTAATTCTAAATTTTAATTAAAAAAATATAGTCAACCTAGTGAGATTATGATTGTTTACGTGCTGTTAACCCCTTTAATGGAGTAAGAGTCTACATGCGCACTCCTGTGTCATTTAAACTGGTTTTGTAGACCTGAAAAAATTTTCCATGAGTGTGAGAAAGAGTGAAAGGTATTGAATCTGTCCAACTTCCCATTAACTGCAAATTAGTTGTCGACAATATTTTGTCTTTACCCTCATGAAAATAAACCTATGAAATTCAAAGTGAAATTATGCAAATCTTATATCATACCCCTTTGGCCCGTACATGACAATGTTTTATAATAAGAGTCTAGTAATTAAAATAAATCCACAATCTAAAGCATTGTTTATATTATTTAATTATAAAAGAAATATCTAGGGTTGACTTAACACAATGTGATAAAGACATTTTTAGTTATAATTTAGGGAATTTATGAAAGTGCACAGTAGTTGTTATATGCTTATGTTTTATTGCTCATACTCTTAAGTAGAGCTAAATCCTGGGCTGATCTCTTAAATAGGGAATTTACATTAGATAGTATGTAATAGTTTTCAGATCTTGGAATAATTTTCTCCATATCAATACAATCATAAGAGTCACTACCCATTATGTGGATTTAGGCATTTGTAATTGCCTTTTATCCATCCTTGTCATTAAACTTTATTCTCCTTCTCAATGCTCCCTTTTCTGAATGTTAGAGGAAAAGTAGCATCTAATACTGGAGGTTGTCATTTAGTTTCTCTAATGCCAATTCCTGTACTTATTATCTCCCTTGTTTTGTAATAACAATCTAATAAATATTATCATGTGGTTTCTATCTTAAGTTTATTCTTTTTAAAATTATAATGCAACATGGAAGGGATCAAATAGTGAATTTGGCAATGCTGTACCTTACTCCTTCAATTTTCCCTAGAGAAAACAGACATAAAAAAGGCAGGACCAGGGCTTCTGCTTTCTTGGCAGATGCTGTAACCAATTAAGCTATCGAGCCAGAACATATTCTCAAGTCATTTTGGGAGACTTTGTTAGCTAGGGCAAAGTGGTTTCATCCGACTGTGCAGCTTTGTCCACTGCCAACATCTTCATTGAGGAACATGCACCTAGGAAAAATCCCCAGGAAGAACAGACACGAAAAAAGTGTGACAGGACCAGGACACAGGTTCTCTAGATTCGTCAGACAGTGCTGTCAGACTTTATTCATGTCTGGTCTTCCTTAGGATTTTTCCTGGTGCTTGCTTTCTCGTACAAAGTTACCTTTAACCTTCTTCTTCAACTGTAAATTGCTGCTTTCTCATGGTACTCATCCAGACTTAGTAGCATCATTTTCACTATAATTTTCACTTTGGTCATCATGTAGTGTAATAAAACCATTCATACTAGCTGTTTCCTTACCTTTGTATCTCCTGATAAACATGACAATCTCCCTGGAATGTAATCTACTTCCTACCATTCTTTTACCTACATTCAATTGCCTTTCAATCTCAATATCTATTCTTCAGTTCTTGGAAAGTTACTACTCAAACAGACAGGATTCTACTCCAGTTTTATATTTTTACCGTTTATGCTGCTATCATTCATCAATTGCATTTAAGCAATGTAGATGCCTTTCTCTTGGCAGTATTTATCCTCACTCATCTGCAACTGCTGCCATGTTGCTAGCATAATTTAAAACTCATTAGATGATCTCCCAGTCTAGACTATCTGCATACGACAATAACAACCACATGTGCCTACCTGTATATTTCAAACCACAAAGATTCTCATAAACATCTGTATCACATTATTCCATGTACACATAATGTTTTGAGCAACACAGGAGACATCACTCATTCTGGTCAGTCCATCTCTTTTGATTTGATCTCTTGAAACACTTTCTGGTCACCGTATTTTTTGATTAGCTTTCTTTCCATCATACAGTATCCTCATTGCACTGATCTGCCATTCATGTAACCCATATTCCATCAGAATTGTTCACAATTCTCTCCTGTTTGCCTAATCATATGGTAATTGTTTGCTAATCATATGAAAGTTTATTCTTCAACCTGTTTGTGAGATAATGTATTGATCCTTTGGCTATGATGCTATTTGTTTTTCCCTACCTTAGTTAAGGTAATAGGATGTGTTAGGATTAACAATAATATTTAATTTGCTCAAGATTTTTATGCTGAAATTATGGTTAAACTATTTCTTTGTTATAAAGCTTACATAATAAGGAAATTTGGAACTAATTCAAGTTCTGACTTTGGAGATTATTAAAGTTATCTCTTATAATTCATTGTGTCATTTTGTGGCCTATTGTAGTTACTGTTTTATTGTTTTCAGGCAAAGGTTGAGTCAGGCACAACAGCTCAAAGACTTGCCTCTACATCAGTCCCTGTTAGCATAGCCCCAAAGACAACGGTTGCTACATTGCCTGAATCGAAGTCAACAAGATTGGCTATGGGCTCATCACCTTCTGTAACTACAGTTGTCATGTCAACACATGGTGCACAACCTAAAGTTGAGGTTCTACAGCAACCAAAAGTGTGTTTAACCAATTTGGGGGATATTGGTGGGATTGTAAACAATACAAATTCTGTTGGTAAGTATTATGCATTAGTTTTAGTAAATTTGTAAGTCAAAAATGCATCATGTTTAATTGATTCTACAAAAGCTTGGTTTCTATGTACCATATTTATCAGTGTATAACATGCACTTTTTTCTGTAATTACTGGGATAAATTTTACCCGTTTGTTCCTTGTATGTACTATTTTAATTTTAATTCTGTGGCATAACACTCGTTTTAGGTATCATTTTGCACTTAATTTCAGTATTTTAAATTAAATCTACGCTTTCAAAGCTATATTAATAAATATGTGTTTCCAGCTTTCTAAAAATATTTGAGGTTCCAATGCTTTTATATTAAATTTAATTTTTTAAATATAATTTCCTTTTTGAAATTATTGTGGCTGTCATACATCAATTGTTATTATATGCCAATGTGCTCTATACACTGATAATTATGGGAATTTGTAATTTTTCATTTCAAATCATCACTACAATTTCACTTAATAACATAAAATTTAGGCTTATGTGATTATTATTAGAGGTTATATATTTTAAATCATGTGTAATATTGTAGCATATAATCAAAGATGGTATATTAGTACAGATATTGTTCGATTGATTCAAACATAATATCCATAAGTATGTTGAAACATATAACATTCTCCCTTCACTGATGATGGGTCATTAGAATATTTAACTGTAACCTAATATTATAGGCTGGAGAAAATAAAAAAATCGTGAGTTTGAACTCAGAATTTCAATCCTGAAATGGAACTTTTAGCTTATAATATTTACTAAATGAATTGAGTTTAGTTTTTTCCTCTGGAAAGCTAGGTAGGCTTCTGTTCAAATATTCTACATTTTCAATAATTCCTTTGTTGTAATAATCTTTGATTTAAGTAAATGATAATTAAGGGCAGATTTTGGCTTGGTGAATATGGTCAACCTAGTGAGATTATGATTGTTTACGTGCTGTTAACCCCTTTAATGGAGTAAGAGTCTACATGCGCACTCCTGTGTCATTTAAACTGGTTTTGTAGACCTGAAAAAATTTTCCATGAGTGTGAGAAAGAGTGAAAGGTATTGAATCTGTCCAACTTCCCATTAACTGCAAATTAGTTGTCGACAATATTTTGTCTTTACCCTCATGAAAATAAACCTATGAAATTCAAAGTGAAATTATGCAAATCTTATATCATACCCCTTTGGCCCGTACATNTTGTTTGATTGATTCAAACATAATATCCATAAGTATGTTGAAACATATAACATTCTCCCTTCACTGATGATGGGTCATTAGAATATTTAACTGTAACCTAATATTATAGGCTGGAGAAAATAAAAAAATCGTGAGTTTGAACTCAGAATTTCAATCCTGAAATGGAACTTTTAGCTTATAATATTTACTAAATGAATTGAGTTTAGTTTTTTCCTCTGGAAAGCTAGGTAGGCTTCTGTTCAAATATTCTACATTTTCAATAATTCCTTTGTTGTAATAATCTTTGATTTAAGTAAATGATAATTAAGGGCAGATTTTGGCTTGGTGGATCACAAATGAGCAAACAGTGTCATAGAAACTAGCTCACCTGGTAAATGTATTTTTATGCTATGATGTGTTATTTATACGATTAGTTTGCTGCACTTATGTGGACTTCTTCCTCTCATAGCATTGTGGCTTCATGAGGAAAGCAAGAGTGAACTGCCTCACTCCTCATCTTTCCTTTTTGCTTATTCCCTCCCCATAGCTTTAAGTAGCTAATGGTGGAGGGGTAGAGGAACTAACCAGCATTAGGTCAGATCACTAGAGTAAGATATTTACACCCGTGAGTTGTTAGATATATATATTTAAGGATTATTATACATCTTGCTTTAAAGCTCCTCTGACTTTGTGGTTGTACTGGAGATTTTTTATGATGAAAATTAGGTACAGCTAAATCAGTTTAAGGTGCTTTTCAAGAAACTGAGTGAATACTGCGAATACTGAGTTATACTGGGATAGCATTTTAACTGGGATATCAACTTTTTATTTCTTGCATGTTTGCAATGCAAGAAATTTTGCATGGAAACAAAACTTTTTTGCAAAGAAAATAAAAGGGAAGTTTTTTTGCTCTTTAACTTTAAAAATAAGTTCTTAATACCTTGAAATGAAAAAGATACGCCTTGAGTTTGCTTTAATTATAACATCAGAAGATGGGATATCTAGAGAAGCTGTGAACTATTGTTGTTGTTGTTAATGCTAAAAAATGTGAGCTTCACAAACAAAGAGAACATCTTCTTTAGTCGTTTCATTTCGGTAATTTACTCAATTTTAGAGTTTACTCAATTTGCTTAAATCTTGAGAATGTGGTGAAAGGAAAAAAATCTTAAGCAACTTTTTAATCTAACGTTCTGATGATGCCAATGTTGAAACATACAACATTCTCCCTTCACTGATGATGGTTCATTAGAATATTTAACTGTAACCCAATGTTATAGGCTGGAGAAAATGAAAAGTTTCAAGAATGAACTCTTAATTTCAATCATGAAAATGAGTAAGATCTCACTCTAACTAAAAGCTCTAAATCTAGAAATTTACTCTAACTCTTACATTTACTCTAACTTTACACTCTAGCTAGATCCATCTCTAACTGTGGGATGAATATTGCTTTGCTTAGTGATATCTTTTCCTTCTCCCCAAATTTGTTGTCTCAAACGAGAGTCAGAAAGAACCCCATTAAGAGAGCAGGAGAGGAGAGGACAGTAATACAAATAAATTGTGGTCTATCGAATGAAGCATAAAGCATGTTGCAGTGCATCTGGAGATGGAAAAAATCTGCCTTATATGCAGTTAGCAAACATCTGAAATAGTACTTTTACCATATGTATCATATGAAAGGGACCTAAGGAAAACTACATGTCATGTAGGGTAGAATCACCGTAAGGGGTGTTTAAATGGGTTTTACTGTATTCATTAGTGACAAATTAGTGTACTTATACTGGTAGACTTGTATACTATACCTTATTTATATTTTTTTCTTTAAATTGTGAGAGCTAAGTTTGTTAAAAAGTTTTAGTATAGTGGAAGGTGAAACATTTTTGTGGTCATTCGATCTCAGCAAATCATTCAGGAATAATGCTTCAGAAGTGAAGAGTTTTGGAAGAAATAAAGTGTAAGCCATTTCCTCATTACATTCTGTAGTGAACTTGGAAATTGCTAGAAATGACTGTACATAGGCCTTCAATTAGTGTTAAGAAGGAGGTATTGATATGTAGAATTTTAAGCAACAAATATATATTATTGGTAGTGTGTGATTAATGTTATACTGAAGTATATTTGTTAATGCAGAATCTAGTTAATTATTTGCAGTAAAATTCCATTATCCAAATCAGTATAAATGAAAGATCTCAAATAGAAAAGCTAAACAATTAAGATCTTTAATTTGCTCAGTATATATGCCAGAGAAGGTATCTTGGAAAAGAGAGTTAGGACTGGAATAATATTATTTATTTATATTTATAATAATAGCAGGCTTTCAAAATAGGTGTTTAAAGCCTCTGCCTCCAATTTCTAAGAGACAGCTAGCAGGTTACATATTTATATTTCAACTTTAGTGTCAGTGACATTATACAATTAATTTCCTAACATCGTAGTAGTAATAGTGCCTACTATTTCCTCAAAATTTTTAGTTTATTTTCATTTCACTTATTAGTAATTGGCTTTATTATTTTGCAAGATTATTTATAAATCTGACATCCATTTATTAATGTCCAAATTATTTTATGGCATTTCATCTTTACATTTTGTTGCATATTTACCCTCCTTTCATTGCCAACCATAATGATAGAATAATCTACTTAATTACATACTGCTGGGTCCCATGATTGAGTCCAAAATTTTGGCATTAAAGTTTACATCATCCCTCCTTGTTAAGTTTCTCAGAAAAATAAGGGTCTCCTGCCCAAAAAATTTCTTTTGACATCATAGTATTCTCTAGATTGTCATCAGTTACCATAAAAAGCAGTGTTTATCGTTTCATTGTCTCCTCCTTTGAAATGTTTCATTTTTGTATTTGCATGTTTAGCTCATTAATTTAGGGCAATATTATTTGAAGAAAGAGGAGTTCTTGGGATTCCAGCTGGTTGAGGTCATCCATGATAGTCAACGTTTTGGTCTCTTCCATAGAGGCCATCTTCAGGACAGAAGGTCTGTCTGAAGATGGCCTCACTTCTGTCCTGAAGATGGCCTCTATGGAAGAAACTGAAACGTTGACCGTCATGGATGACCTCACCTAGCTGGAATCCAGGTGAGGTCTTCACTCTTTTTTCATCTGATACGCCGGGAAAGCACCAGATCATTCCCAATATTATTTGCATATTATAGCAAGGGACAGGGGTGGCTCACATTCTCTGACAAATTGTATCACTGGTGATTCCTGATTCAAGCTAGTCTCATCTTCATTAAATCTGTTTTTTTAAGTGTCTGCCTTATCCAGAAAGTTATTGATTTGGTAGTTTTAAATCCAAGGGTGAAAAATTGAATTTTTTGTTGTATATTTGAATGGGATATAAGATAGATGAATTACCTCTAATTTGAAGTCGTTTTTAGTTTAAAATTTCCTTAAAATTATCAAACCTTGTAGATGTCTTATTTCAACTCCCCAGTGTCCACTATCATAGCAAATGGAGTTGTTTCCCATAAGTTGATCATGATGCAGGTTGATACATTAATTATTACTTTGTCCTTCATTTTCTATTCAGAGATTGCTTAAGCCCCACTTAAGAACTATTTTTGGATTCAGGTCTAATGATCTGGATTTGGAGAGAACACATGATTTTTACAATGCCAAATTTGGTTGATTGAATTTAATTGTGAAATTGGCTATAATCACCAAAGCAGTTTTTTACTCTTTAATTTTGACAAAGCAAGTGTTGGAATGCATTATCTATTCAATGTAAATCTTTTGGTGTTTTGTCCTTTGATACTGAAGTCAATTCTTTCCTATTTCTGCTCATCTTTTGAGAACCTAATGATTTCTACAATTGCTTTTTTGGTTTGCTTCCTTTCTTCTCAGATTGCAACCCATAAAACTCTGTCAGCCGATATCAGCATTTTACTCTTTCCATTTATTTGTAAAACCTCCCTCTTTTGAATGATCACCTGATTTTCTAAGACAGTCTACCTCCAATGTACACCTTAGCACTTCCCTCGCTTTGTTACTGGAATTTGTAACTAAAGCAGATACAAAGTGCTAAAATAAAATTTTCCCTATTGCCTCTCCATAAAATAGTTATGGCTGGGCGAATCATTTGGGATACAAATTTATTGTTCTATAGTATTTCATAAATAATTTCATGCTTATTACATTATAAATCAAAATCAAGTATTGAGCCTAATGACAACTAATTTAACCAGAAACTGCTATGGTTTTTGCAGCTAGGTAACACTGTGTTTTAGCTCCAACCTTAAAAATTTTATTTGTACGGAGTTAATCCAAAATGTAAAATATTTCTGAGGTAGAATCTATGGATAATGTTGACCTTTTTTATGGCTGGCATTGTCATTCAATGTGTAATTTTTCTGTTGACTTTTCATTTAGGGTTTTCCTGCATTGTAATCCCCTTTGAAAATTTGCCTTATGTATTTGATTTATTTTGCGGATGTGTAGATATTTAGGTATACAAGTTCAACCTTAGCTTAAAAACTAGAAATCATACAGCTTCAAAATTTATGCCATATCTTAATCTTAACCTGCTGCAGCTTGATGATATTTTATTTTGTGATTCATTCAGTGGCACATCATTTCATAGTCTTCAATTTGAAATACTGCTGAGGCATTTTATTTACTGGCATATTTACTTTATTTGATCTAGATAAGTAAGAAATAGTGACGATAAAAGGAAATATGGTAAGAATCACTCAAGGGATAATGCATTGAAGGTTTATGCTTCATTTATCAAATGTTCACAAGTTTGATATGCTCAGGATTTGAAACTGCTTTGTATTTGATACAAAATTTGCATTGATTGCATTTTATTTTGATAGAGAAAATCTTAATGGAGAATTAATTTTTATATCTTGCTCAAGCAAAGCCAGGCAATTCAGCTGGTTTTCTTGTAGTATAGACTAGTTAATTGGATGTAGATTGAGAATGATTTGTTTCCTAACTATTGATTTCTCATTCTAATGAGTACACATTTATGGTCTATTTTCTCCATTTTCTGTCTCCTTTTGTAGGTTAATGTGGCGTGGTACATTTTTTTAGCTTAGTTAAGAGGGTTGGCCAAAAAGTTTTGCCCCCTTTTATTCTCAAAAACTACTTTATCTACAAAAATGAAATTTACACAATTTATTTAATTTATTAAAGAATGATGAGTTTATGATAGAATGATGTTTTATCTGATCGATCTCTTTCTCCATATAATTTCCTTTGAGTTCCTCCAGTGTTTTACTAGGGTATGTATGCCCTGTTGGTACTAATCCTCGCTCTGCTTATGGAGCCAGGTTTTCACTTTCAACTAACTGCCTTCTGATTCACTCAACCTCCATACCCAGCAGCCAACTGTTCCATAGACTTTGCACAAATGTTTGGGAATATTCCCTACTTTTCCTTTCTCTACATAAATAAATCCAATCACAGCATGTTTTCTGTAACATGTATCAGCTACAGTCAGACTCCATTTTGAAAGCTTTCTACAACTATGCTATCTGCTGGAGGAAACAAACTATGCACATACATATGAGAAACATCAAAGAATTTGAACCTACAATTTCAAATTACCAGTATTCGTTTTGGCTATAATAAAATCTGGGACATTGCTTTTTGATCAACCCTGCTAGTAATAGTAGTATCATTTTTAAAGTGCTTGGAAAGCTTAGGTCATTTCACTAATATGGGCCCCTACTGGGAATCAAACCTGGGACCGCTTTTACTGTAGGCTAATGTGCTACCCACTTGGCAATTTGGGATCTCACTGAGTTAGTTTTTAAGTATTACTTTCATTTCACTTTATAATCAGATTAGTTAAATACACACAGTTATGTTTGATAGTTGACAGCCTTCCTAAGGGAAGTTTATGACATCCACATTACTTCAAAGTGTTTCAATGACTAAAAGTTTCCCTTCATTTCTGAAAGAAGAATGTTAAAATTGTATCGTTTATATATAATTGATCAAGAATGATTTTAACAGAGGAAATAATGATAAGCAATTTGGAAGTTGCTGCATCTATAATAATTTATATTTCATTTCAAAGCAATTAATTTTTTATCTCTAAATCTAAATTTCCTTTTTAATTTCTTCCAGGATTGCAGCAACTTTTTCTTAGGGAAGGTAAATTTCTAGCTTTTAGTATAATTTGCCGAAACTGTTATGTGTAGTATTTACTTCTCTCTAGTATTATTTATTTAGCCTAGTCTTTATCTTATTTACATATGTTTATGTTCTTATTGCACTTCTTATGGTAACTTTTGTTTAATGGGTTTATCTGGTTTTTCTAAAGCAAAAGTCAAGGTGGAGAAATTAAGTGCGCCAGAGATCTTGTCAATGCAGTCTGGGATTGAAGGAAACCGGGATGAAGATGATGGTGAAACAACTGCTACCACAACAGATAACACAGAGGACACTGAAGAAGATGAAATGTTAGATTCCGGGGGGGCAGAAGAGGAAAAGGATGAGCATGGAAGGGGAAGGGGCCAAAGCCTTCACGGAAGGCGTTCCTGGGGAGGAGCAAGGGTGCGTGGTAGAGGTTTACGTGGGTTTCGTCCAGGAGACAGAGAATCAGGTGTTGGTGGGGTGATGGTGAGGGGTGGAAGAGGAAGGGGTAGAAGAAGAGCAGGTCGGCATAGGGGTGGAGATGGAATGAGGTCAAGGGGAGGACGTGGGGGAAAACGCATTCCTGAACCAGAGGAGGATCACACCCAGGTGGCTGCAGACGCAGTGGCTATGGGTGTGCCAACCAGCACACCCAAGAAGCCCATTATTGTTATAGGCAGGGGTGGTAAAAAAGTGATTGTGCAAGAAAGAGTTCATGTTGAGAAGTTGCCTCAGGAAGAAGTGGGCTTGACTGAAGAAGATCATATGAATGTTCAAAGCCCAACAACCCCCTCTAAAACAACTCATGTACTGCAACATTCGGTTGAAAAAACTAATGAAGGTCAAGATAGTACCTCCCATACATCTCCTGCTGGTTCTCCTTCATCCTCATCTGCAAGTTCAAAGACGGCTGTCACTAATGATGCTCTCATTGCTGCATCTCGTAAGCACTATCCCAAAAGGGAAAATCGCAAACCACCTGCTCATCTTGCAGATGCATTTGGACCTGCTCTTTTCTCCACTCCCGATGTAATGCGCCGTGTGTCTGATTCTTCTCATGGTGAACCTGGAATGGTTATAGAAAATCATGAGGGTGAGGATGAATTTAGATTAATTCTATCAGAAGAAGAAGATGTTAAATCTAGGATTGCTCCAATGGAAATTTCCTCAAAATCTAAGGAAATATTTAAAGAAGATGACTCTAAAGTAATCAAGTCTGAGAAGATGGAAGTGAGTACACCAAAAGTAGAAGAGGTAAGCTCAGGAGGACGTGGAGGAGGAAGACGCAGAAGAACAGCTGCTGCTGTGAAAAGGTTGGCAAAGAAAGAAGAGATGGAAGAGGCCATGGCAAGTGAAGAGGAAGAAGAAGATGAAGAGGAGGATGATGATGATGCCAGTGTCAATTCTGAGGACGATCCAAATCGCTTGTGGTGCGTTTGCAAAAAACCTCACAACAACAGGTAAGTTGTTTCATCTTGTTGCAAGTAACCTAACTTTGCCATACTCTCATTAAAACCCAGTGAACTTCAGAACTCAGCAATTTCTAATTTCATTTGCACTAGTTCTATACTTCAATTTTTATCTTTATGAAATTGTGGTATATGTTAAATTTAAATGAAGTTTTCCATTTTTTATTTCCTGTCAGTATTACCAAAAGTAAACAAATTAAATGTATTACCATCTGACACAGTCAAACCTGGGTAGGCCAGAAAACTGACACTAATTGTGGGAAAGAGTTGTTGTTTTTAAAATCTGAGCCTCTTTCAGTAAGACAACCTTTGCCACACTCTTCTATAAGCAGGAGTCTCTTCTAGGAAATGCAACATGCTCATTTTGACAGGTCAGATGCAAGATTTTTGTCAGGTTATTTTTTATTTTTAGGGGTCAGGTTTGCGCTAGTATACAAGGACAAAACACTAGTGTACAAAGACAAAAAAAAAGATGAGGACCCTAAAGCCTTTTGGTCATACATGCGTGAGGTCCAAGGTAAAGGGTAAACAGTAGGTTCATTGAAAGATAATGGCATGAACTTGATAAATGATACCAAGAGCAAAGCAAACATCTTAAATTATTTTTTCAGTAGCGTATTTACATCTAATAATACATTAGGTACCCTACCAGTTGATCAGTCTGAAGCCATGTCGAAAATCACCTTCTGTGAAGGCGGCATCATTAAACTCCTGTGGCAGATTAAACCTAATGAAGCTCCTGGTTCAAGACATGCTTGGGTATTCAAGGATGTTGTGGAAAGCGTAGCCCCATTTTCAAAAGTAATATTTGAAAAGTCTAAGAGAGAATAAAGGTTCCAAAAGATTGGAAAATTGCGAATGTTACTCCAATATTTAAAAGCAACTTAAAAGAGGATCCAGCAAATTATAGGCCTATATCTTTAACATCATTGAGCGGCAAAATAATGGAACATATAATAGTTAGTTCCTTAATGGGCTTTCTTGACACTTCCAAATTCATAATGAGTAACCAACATACTTTTCAAAAGACACAATCCTGTGAGTCTCAGCTAGCATTGTTAGTTCTCGATATCTTGAAATCTGCTGAAAATAAAAGCCAAGTTGACACAAGATTTTTGGAAAGCATTTGATAAGGTTCCGCATAATAGATTATAATGCAAATTAAAATTTGTGGGTATCAATGGAGAAGTAATAAACTGGATTAAGGTCTCTCCGACAGAGAACAACTAGTAGTACTGGATGGTATAAGTTCCAACTCGGTTAAAGTGACCTCGGGAGTGCCACAAGGAAGTGTAATTGGACTGTTACTATTTTTAGTGTACATCAACGACCTTAGCAATAACATTCATAGTAGTCGTTAGGATATTTATGGACAACACGGTCATTTATAGGGAAATAGGAAGCTCAGAGGATTGATTAACCCTATCGTATGATTTAGATAAAATCGTGAAATGGTGTGATGATTGGCAATTGGAGCTCAATGTAAATAAGTGTTCGGTAATCAGCTTCTTCCCAAGGAAAAATAATGCCAATGATTATTCGTACAGGCTCCGAGGGAAAACTTTATCAACAGTAGAAATGGTGAAATGCCTTGGAGTAACCCTCACCAATAACTTAACCTGGGGTACCCACATCCATAATATATGTGGACAAGCGCTTAAGAAAACATGGGTTCAGTAAGAGAATTGTTTGTAGGAGCGAAGAAAAACTCAGTGAGCAATGTTATGTTGCATTGGTCAGGCATCACCTGGAATATGCAGTGAGGTATATGTGTAGTGTATCGGATCCTGCAGAAAAGTGTTGTATTCGGGAGTTAGAAAAAGTACAGCGAAAGGCATTACATTTTGTAAAGAATTGTTATGGCAAGTCAGTGAGTCTTACGCAAATGCTTCAGGATGCAAGATGGAAATCTTTAGATAATAAAATGCTTAAACAAAGGATAAATCTACTTAATAAATTTAGAGAAAGTACGTTCACAGATGATGTAGCTAACTTAACCCTTTCGCTCCTGATGTCGTGTATACACAACAGACGTTTTTCTACGCTAAAGACCTACTGTTGTCTATTCCTATTCTTCAAGAAGAAGGATAGCTTCCAGGTATATTTTTTGGCCCCTTTCTGGCTGTAATTGCAGGTTTTTTTACCCTTCTCCGGGCAACTGCATGGGTCTTAGGGCTAATGCGCAGTCCCTTTCACAGCATGGGGCAGCAGGTAAATACATGTTATTGCAGTTGTTTTGCTAAAGAATGATTTGTTGCTCTTTCAGCCAATATATCCTTGGAGTTGAGAATCTCATATTTTGCTTGTAGTTTACAGCTTTTAAATGAAATTTATCGTTAATATTAACGTATTTAGAGGAAATAGTAGATATTTTAATGTCATTATGGTAAATTGTTAATCTGTTAATATCAACAGTAGTTTCGATTTAAAGTTGTACGTCATCAGCAAAGCACGAGATTTTCATAACGAATGACATATTGGCCGTGTGTGCAACAAATGATTCTTTAGCAAAATAACTGCGACAACATTTAGTTTTGCTAAGCCCCATCCTGCGTTAGGTGTAATAAACCTCCCCAGAGCCCCGCTGTAAAGGTCCAAAAAGGGCAACTAGCATCGGCAGAGGTTCAGGAGGGCTTCATGTCTGAGAGATATTTTTTCTGCCAAAGCCTTGGAATATGAATACGATTCTACAAGAATACCGCCGTTGCAAAAGGGTTAATAGGTCCCCCATGATACATAGGCCATTCTGATACTTCGAGGAAAATCAGAAAAATTAATGCTAGAACAAGTTGTTTCAAAAATACATTTTTTCTGCGAACGATATGCGAAAGCAATCAATTAGTGAAACAGTCATGGTGCTTGCACCTCCTGCCACATGCCAAAAGGCGGCTTGCAGGGTAATTGTTTAGATTTAGAAATCAGTTGTTGAATTTTGATTGCTAACAGAGGTGGCAGATATTGATCCATCAATTTTTGACAAGTTTATGAGCTTGAAAATAATGCTCAGACCACCAAATCTGTAAGTAACATAATTACATAAGTTATTATTTTTTGATTCCCCATGCATTTCTCAACTTGCTTCATTGTTTCTTGAAAATAGCAAAGGCCAATGATGGTTTTAATAGTAAAAAATAAAAAATATTCCTAAAACTATTAAAGAAAAATATTTTCTTTGATGGTTTTTGGAGTATTTTACTTTTTACTCCCTGTTTCTTCATACCTCTATAAATGAGAGAAGTATTTTTTATACCTTGATTAATGGAAAACCTCTTCAAGTTAGAATAGGTACTCCTAAACTTCTGTGGGAGAGAAAAAATTTCCAGTCCCTTTGAGTTTCACTTACCCAGGTTTGTCTATGTCTATGTGTATACCCTGCTAGCCACCTTTCGGTGTGTGGCAGGGGGTACATGCACCAAGACTCTATTTACCTAGTCGATTACTTTCGCGTATCGTTCGCGGAAAAAACGAATTCTTGAATCAGTTCGTTTTCGCATCTATTTCTCTTATTTTCCTCGCTGTATCGGAGCGGCCTATATAGCAGGGAGGGCATTATGTCCACGACGTCTTCCGAGAACGTGGTTTCTCTGAACTTATTTAATAAATTTATCCTTAGCGTTAATCTTCTTTTTTCTAATGATTCCCATCCCGCATTCTTGAGCATCTCAGTAACGCTATTTTGTTTGTTGGTTTTGTTATAATAGTTTGACTATTTTGATTGCACAAGAATAGAA
The DNA here is from genome assembly GCA_000376725.2 of Ladona fulva. NCBI lineage: Eukaryota > Metazoa > Arthropoda > Insecta > Odonata > Libellulidae > Ladona > Ladona fulva. The sequence goes on along the minus strand of KZ308456.1, from coordinate 366,968 downwards.
TAATTTAGCAGAACCTTGGGATAATATATGGAAAGGACTTCTTAAGCTGTTTTACAAGTTGTTGCCAAATTTTATGGCAAGATGGGAAGGTTGAATCACCTTCAACAATAATGTCATTAGTGTTAAAAAGATTGAAAAGGAAAGAAAACCTTTTCAAGTTAAAATGCTTACAAGAAATTTTTTTAAATAATGTGTTAAGGGCTAAAAGAATATTAAGTTATCTTCAAATTTATTAGAAAATATACTTTCACAGTATTCCCCAACTCACACTGCAATGTTTTTATTTATGCTTGCTTCCTACTTTTTGTTATTGCAATGGGCAAGGTTTGTCTAAATAATAATATTGTGTTGTAAAGCCATTTGTCACTTGGTCAGATGTCTCCATATTTTTTCAGATTCATGATTTGCTGTGATGTTTGTGAAGATTGGTTCCATGGTAAATGTGTTGGAGTGACCAAAGCTATGGGTAAGTAAATCAAGAGTTTATAATTAAATTACCTAAATACTCACTTCATCGATAGCTAAGACTTGTTTAGCTAATTGTAAGTTTTTAAAGATTATTTTAATTCATTAGACTATTCAGCAGACTGATAACTGCCTCTTAGAGAAAAGGAAATAATCTTAATATCAAATATTCTCAAATCCCTTTGTGCAGTTAGCTTCTTGAATTCAAAAATATGCGATACATTTATGAGAGTACTCAATGCATACATTCTCATGAGTACTCAAAGGTGGAAGGTATACACTATTGGTCAGAAAGTATGGTATTTGTAACTTTTTGTCTTCATTTGACCTCTCATGCTTTGTTAGGGAGACAAATGGAAGAGAAAGGACAAGAATGGAACTGTCCTAACTGCACTGTGAAGCAGCAAAAAGAGAAGGAGCGGAGGTCTTTGAACACTGCTGATGAAGATTGGGACCCTGGGAAGAAAAAAGGTGCAAATGCTGCAGCAAATGCTGCAGCAACTGCAGCCAATACTGGGACCAATTCTGGAAGGAGAAGAAAGTCAGCTGCAGCTGCTCCTCAGAAAGCACCTTCTCCCCCTCCTCCACCAGTAGTGCCTGTAGTGGAGAAGAAGAAGGCACAACCACAGCTACAGCGTAAAGTAGAGACTGTTCCTGTTGAAACAGAAACTGTTAAGGAAACAGAAAATGGATCTCTTCATGAGAAGAAGGTATGTATGCTAATTATTGTGTACTCTATCATGTATTAATTGGGTTAGTTCTCTCTGTTCAAGGGTATGGAATTTATTTCCATTCCTTTAATATTTGAAAGTCTTGACTTTGAACTTAGTAAGCTTCTAATTAGAAAAAGTTAGATATTAATAGGTTGAAGTATTGTATGAAGTAGCTTCTACTTTAATTTATCTTTGTTTTTTTTTTTGAATTATTAATCCTAATATAATTTTCGAAATTTTCATTTCATTAGCATTTACAACACGACATTCAAAAAGTAATGATTGATTTAACTTATTTCATAGTTTCATGCTCACATTCAGTAAATATACTGGTACTTATTTAACTGTTTCTCAGAGAAATAATTTTGTATGTGGATTATTTAAATTATTTATGTATATTGAATAAAACCAGTTCAAACTTTATTTATGCAACTTCCGTTAGTCACAGTAAAGCCCTAATGCAATAACATTTAATATCTCAAATACTATTAGAGACTATAATGAAAGTCTGCATACTCTCTGAGTAACTCTTGAAAGCAAAGTCTATGAAGGGTCTTCATTTAAATTTTGCAGGACCATTGTTAGTTTTTTAGGATCACTTTTAGCTATGCAGAGAACTACAGTCACATCATCATCTATTTTAAACAGAATTTGAGGTTTTTCTTTCATTGTTAATATTTTGTTTTAATGGCACAAATAAATAAAGTATCAAGTGAGGCTTGAGCTTTGAACTCACTTGAAGAATTCTCAGTTTAAGTAGGGATGTTCTGGTGAATTATGTTTGGAACAATATCAAAGCTATTCCAGGCTAAATAATATAAAAGTTATGGTTGCATGAGTGGACCTGAGCAGAATAATGAGTGAAAAAGTAATGATTGGTGTTTTTTAAACCATTGTATTTTTGTATATGCTAAATTGATTTGTTTTCATAGTATAGGCGTAATTTGTGTTATTCCTCTGTTTGTTTTGATGAGAAGATCTGTGGAAGTTAAAAGACATCTAATGAGGATTTTATTTAATATATTTTGAGTATGGTATTTAATAAAATTAAAAATAAAGTATTTTTGTATGTTTTGTTTAAAGTTAAAATTGTTTAAAAAGTCATTATGCTCTGTTAATCTTATTTATTCCTTTTAATCCATTTTCCTTATTTACTGCTAAAATGTCATTAAATTGCTCTCATGCTCCTTCAAATTGCATTCTCATTGTAAATTCTAAAGCAAAAATACAAGATTCAACATACAGTAACCAAGGCCAATTTCTAGGTCCTCATTAAATGATCCAGTTTCACAATCAGTTGAATTAATTTTATGTTTTTGTGTATTATAGTTTATTCCTAATTGTTATTTGCATTTTTACTGTGCTTTGATAAAATGCTTGTAAGCCTGTCATTAGTTTCTAAGCTCTTCTCTCACTTAAATAATTTTGTAATAATTAGCCATTTTAAAACATTCATTTTTCTTTCCTCTTTCAGTTATTTCTCCTTAATATACGTTATAAAGTGGCTTTAAATAGCACCTCTGATATTTTGAGTGCTCTTTACTCCTTTACTTTTTCTATAAATGATTAGTCATCTTCTTGTGACATCTTCATTGCTTGCAGGTGTTCGGGAAAAGAATATTGAGCCGGCCGCTGAAAAGGAGGAGAAAATCTTGACATAAAAAGGGAATTTTGATAACAGACTTTGATGTTGGGGGGGGATAAGTTAAGAATTGTGCGTTAGTGTATGCCTTATAATTTAGGTATCTAACGTCATGTGTACAAAATTAATGTGCATAAGGCACATTCCCTAGAAATTCTAGGTGAATCTGTAACAGATTATTCATAGTTTTGTGTCCCCTTCCTGGAATTCCTTTAAATCTTTTTTTACAGAAAATAATGTACTGTATCGTGTGTAAGAAGGAAGCAAGGCCTACAAGCATTTACTGTAGCGACCCATGCATTCAGATTCATTCTCAGCATCTACGCAGCCTCATGTCCAAAGAGAAGCAGAGTGGTGCTACTGCCCCAGCTGTTGGTCAGTCAAAGGTTCGTTGTCTGTCTGTCTGTTTGTCTGACAAACAACTTGTTTTTGCACCACTATTCGTCTTCACCCAATAGATTACTTAAAATAAGTAGTTACTTAAGGTAGTTTTAGTCAAGTACAGAGTGCCAGTGAAAATTTGAAAATTTATGTGAATTAAAGGACTAATGGAAGTAGTCTTACTGGAAAAATGTTTTATACAAAAAGTGGAAGATTGAAATGGTTGTGGTTCTCCTTATTAGGTAACTTGTGAATAATGTTTATAACTGCCAATGAAATTGTAGGTTTTGCATTTAAATGATCTTACAAACTGACATTGAATCAGTGTTAATGCAATACAACATTCAAGGAGCCTTCAATGGATCCAACATGGAGGTCTTGTGTGAGAACTTCTGTTTGACTTGGTTCAAGATTTAGAAGATATCAAAGGCATCATTAAATGAGTGATTTTGTGGAATTAGAGAATCATTTTTATCTAAAATGTTGTTATACTTAGAAGGCAGATGGAGGCTGTTAGTGTGGGATATTTGTGTGAGGTTCAAACTTCATATTTTGTCTGTTTTTCAATGTCCTTATGATTGGTTTCATCTATGGTCTTGCTCCAATTTAATATACTAGACTAAGTTACTGAAAACTATGCAAACAAAAAAATATATGAAGTTGAAAAATTGAACAAAGGTTTTAAATCCAAGAAAGCATCATGAATATATCTGAAAAGTATAGTATGTCTGTTTCTGGAATTGTCTTTTCAGTTATTTCATTTTTTTTATATGGTTATTTTAAAAATTTCAATGAGTGTGATCTGATCTCGCTGTACCTGTGCATTGTGCAACCCTGGCTAACTTGCCATATTTTTTATAAAAATTCTTATTATTTATCCATTTTGCGTATTTTACAGTGTATTATTTTGTAATTGACATGCTTTTGTATTGATTTTTTTGCTGTTAGCCTGGGTTGCATGTCTCTTGTTTTTTCACATTGAAAAAAGAAAATACATTATTAAGTAAAACTAAATTGGTTGTAAGAATTTATTATATAAGCCCTTGACCCAAATCCTAAATATGAAACCCTTGTAAAAGATCTCAGGAAGCTCTAATGTTTCTGGTGAATAAATAGTCTATATTGATGCCTGAATCTTCAGGTGATATTAGGAAAAACCACAAGAATATAAGCAAAAATCTGGAGTAATTGAAATTGCTACAAAATAAATCTAAAAAGTTTCTTTTCAAATTTATCCTTCTTACTAGAAAAAGTTATGAGATAATACTTAATTATTCTAAAATATAGTAATTATTGCTTAGAGCTTTTATTTTCTTGGAAAATCTTTTTTATAAAGTTAGGCTTAGAACGTCAGTAAACAGATGTTGCTACACACTTTTATATTCTCTGAGAAAATATAAGATTATCATAATCTAGGATAACTGCACTTCAGAAAGATCGGACATGATATTGATTCTGTCACAGTAAAGCATCAGCTGCATAAATAATGCTGAATTATTAAAAAGGTTCATGTTGATCAACAGCAAATGTGACAAATAATTAAACAGCCAATCTTAATTCAGTCAAGTCTAAATGAACATCAAACAAGCCTTAATATTGATTTATAAAAGGCTTAACCCAATATGCAACAACTTTGGCCAAATGTGGTTGTTGCTACATACTAACTCAAATATTTCACTGGTATATCTGATGCTCATCTGTTATTATCAATGTTTTGTAACTTAGGAAGAGTTATGGTTATTATGCTTTCATTTGTTATATTTCAAAATTGAGTACACTATTTAGTAGAAACAACTCAGTTGAGGCTTTATATGTCTTCATATAGGTAGCATCAGTGACAACAGCTGTCAAGGACATACCAAAGGTTCGAGAGTCATCTCCGTCAGTACAAACCACAAAAGTAAATCAGGAACCACCTTCTCCGGAGTTGGTTTCTCCTGAAGGGCAAAAGGCAGCTAATCCAGCACTAACTGCAAAAGTGGCCAAGGGAGATGCTCGAGTCATTGTGTATGAGCGAAAAACAGGTCGACTGATCACTGGTATGTTGCTTTCAATCTTGTTTTACTCTTAATTTATTAGTTTGTTTGGTAATGTTCAAAGAATATTATTCATTTATCAAGTACCACTGAAGTCCAAATACTGCTTTAGGTCAAACTGTGTGTATCAGCTCTACATAAATGAGAAAAAATCAAGATATACATTCTGCACCCTAGTTTGATAATTTGAAGTAAAGAATGATTTTATTTAAGCAATGTGGATCTGATATTTTTCCATTGATTTCTGGGTTTTCCTTTTGTATTATTTCAATTTCCTGTATGCTTTATTATGGAAGAACATTAATAAATCTTACTAGTGTGTTTTAGGTATATGTAAAAACTGAAAATGAATTGATTTTTTACTGTTTTCTTTTTAGGCACAAATGCTCCTACTGTATCAAATTTAAAAAGTTGGCTGAAGGATCATCCAACGTTTGAGGTTGTAAGACCAGGAGTGCTACCAGCTAAATTCTATGGGTAAGTTTATATTAATTCTCCTGGATAACACTTGGATTATTGAATAATGATTAATAATCATCAAGAAGGTACAAGCTGTATATTGAATTGAACATTAACCTTCCTTTATTATATAGATAAATTTTTATGCTCATACAGAAAATGCATAAATATGCTTCTAAGAAAACTGTTTACATCATGTAAAGCCAATGATGATAGAATGTTTCTGTGTAAGTAAATATTTTGTCTCACACAGGAAATGTATTAACCAGAACATTTCCTACTTCTCTATGTTTCATCAGATTCTAACTTAACATCCTGTTAATCAACTGAAAATGTTATAATTTCTCTCCTGATAAGAAATAAGATATATTTTTAAAATTGTAGTATTATTTAATCTATGTCTGTTTATCCTAAGAATTTTTTTTTTATTTTAACAATTAGCAAAGGTCAATTTTTATACTATTTTTAACATTTGGTAGAATTTAGTTATCATCGTTACAAAAACATTAAATTAAAATATTCTCATTTTTGATAATACATCTAATACAGATATTGTTCTGCAATTTGTTTGAAGATTTCCAAATTCTTTTTGATTATTTATTTCTTTTATTATTTTCTATCAACTTTGAATTTTGTATACTAATTAAATATAGTTCTAGCATACATAAGCACAACTAAATTCATAATGGAGCACCATTTAAAAATTTTGTTTAGGCTCCAAAGATTATGATTTTTGAATGCAGCATCATGAGTTCAGATGAAGGATAACCAGTTTTCTCAAAATAACTTCCACTACTGTGTAATATGTATTGATGTAAGGAAATATCATTAAAAACAAAGGGAATTGACCCAGGTCTTATGTTTCATTATCTATTGAATGTAGTGTAAATAAATTTACATCGTCAATTCCCTTTGTTGTCATGGAATACCACCAACTGCCTGGTTAAGGCCAGGACTATTGATAGTACTCATTAAAAAATTTTCAGGACCAAGGTGCTAGTATCCAAGAAACAACCTGATTCTCAGATAGATGGGAAAGTGCAAGCTCAGACAGCAGTTGCTAAAACTGATGTTGTTGCGCCTGTGTCAAAGACTCCTGTGACCCCCACTGGAGCAAAGAGTCACAAAACAACTAGTCCTCAAATAACTAAAACAGTAACACCCTCTCAGAATAAAGTATCTGGAGCTACCACTCCTACTGGTTCCAAACCTCAATCAAAGTTACATTCAGCAAGTGCGTCAAAGCCTCCAATCAAGTGTTTGCCATTGTTCACTCCAACTGGCACTGTTGCAAAGACAAGTACAGTTGTGACCAAAACTGTATCTAAGTGCCCATTGACACAAGTGAAAACTACTGTCGTTAATCCGCAGAAAGGAGTGGTGCATTCTCCTAAAAGTGCAACAGCCCAAAGTGGTCATCAGCAGGATGTAACTGTTTCCAAGAAGCTTGTGGAATTGAAGCATATTACACCTGCTAGTGGAACAGTTAGTGTCAGTATTCCAGCAAAGCGACCTTCAACATCATCAATAGAAGGCAAGTCGGATGGAGAGACCCCAGCCAAGAAAACAAGAACTCCCAGTGGAGCCGGAGCTCCATCACCTGTTGTCCTCCCTTCTTCATCTCCTGGATCAACACAGGGAACAGGAAATGCTAATAATTGTGAACCTATCCGTCTTAATGTACAAAAAACTTTGCAGGAACTTCTTCAGAAAAGGTTTGTATCACCCGTACACAGTCACATACATTTTTGTATGTTACTTGGATCTTCCATGCCACCCTAAATAAAATAATAAAAATCTGTTCAGTTGGAAATGCCATATTACCTTTGGCATTAAGTGTTTAAAATTCATGTCATTTTAACTTAACTACAGGAATCAAATTCCGTTTTTCCTTGACTCTCAGTAAATTTTGCTGCTTTTTTTGGGTGTCCATGTCTATTTTAACAACTTTCTTAATTAGATAGTATATTGTCAACTTTATTACAGATTTATGAGCTTTAGATTTAGACTCTTAAATGTAGTGAATGTCTGTCAATAGCGTATTTTTTATCATGAGAAGTAGGCTTTGTTGAATTTTGTCAGTTTAATTGGAGGTAGCACTATGGCCTGTATTTTCACATTTTACATACTAGTAACTCAAATTTTCAATATATTTAAATGTTCGTCATTTTACCCTCTCCTTTGTCTAAAAACAAGATATATCAGATGAGGAAATGGACTGCTAATGACCACTAAATTTCAACATGAAATGTGGAATATAGTTTAAAGGAGAGATTTATTTCAT
>KZ308456.1:312045-334137 GCA_000376725.2 Ladona fulva | reverse complement strand
CCCGGGTTTGGACACTATGGAATGAAGCGGACATCCATTCTAGGCATCATGGGTTCGATTCTAGGAGGCCCCAAAAACGGCCATTTTCCCATAAGAATGCATTGAGCGCATTTTCAAAAATTCGTTTAGCGTAGTTAGCATAAAGATAGAACGTTGAAATATACGGAATCGTTAGAAAATAATTTTATCTTCCGTTTCCCGCAAGAGCTTTATACCTAATGGCCCCAGGTTCGATGCTAGGTAAATTCTTAGTGCAAAAATTTCAAGAAATCATTTAGGGTATTTTTAGGTAAGATAGAACGTTGAAATTCACGCTATCGATAGAAATCAGACACCTCTATAATATACCTAAAGCTTTTTACGCTGAGGGTCCTTAGTTCGATGCTAGGGCAGTGTTTCTGTCTGAAGTTCATGAATTCATTTAGGGTATTTTCCGTTAAGATAGAAACATGCCATTCACGGTTTTGTTAGAATAGATGATTAGCTATCATATGCCGTAAACCTTTTTGCTCTAAACGCCCAGGTTTGATCCCAGGACCATTCGTATGACCAAATTTTCAAAAATTCGTAACGGTATTTCCCGGGCAGGTAGAAGATTGAAATTCGCTACATCTATTGAAGATAGGGATTTCTATCGTATGTAGTAAGGATATTTGTCCTATTAGACCCAGGTTTGATGCTAGGACAAATCGTATGGGCGTATTTTGAATAATTCGTTTAGGTTTTATAGTTGGTGCATGGAACTTGGTGTATGGACGGCGGAGTGTTGCAGGTGGTGTGTAATGCCTTAGTTAATGTTTCTTACATTAAGCTTGCAGTATGCAAGCAACTTTTACTCGTATCTTTATATAGACGCTTCTCCGGATATCTTATATATATATATAGATATACATATAGGATACTAAAGACGAGGCAGAAGGAAATCAGTTAGTATACTTTTCCATAAGAAATGTACATAAAATAGGTTTTCGCTACCTGCAGAGGTTGCTTCTTTTACAAAATTAAATTAGAATCAATGGTCCTAAAATTGAGACAAGTGCCAAAAGAAAGGAAAATGATCATAAAATCATTGATTATTAATCATTATTTTAGTCGTGAATCATTCATATAAATTCGAAATTGCGAGAACTTTGATAAAATAGATGAAAAGTTCAAAATTTTTTTGGGAAATAATCAACCCATCCCTTTGACGACTAAGGCCATTGTTGAATGTTGATTTCATGAATTATTCCAGATAAGTGCTCAGAGATAATCAGTTCTTATAGTTTTTATAAGAAATGTACATAAAGTAGGCTTTCATAACTTGAAAATAGTAGAATAAATATAAATAATGGTAAGAAATATATTGAGTTATTATGATCTTACAATTAAACTAAATTAATGTTTGTTTTCTGTGAGTATTCTGATGCCAAAGAAACAATCCAATACAAACGAAGTATATCTGAAAGTCATTCATGTGGTAAATGTATGTTTTTCTTTCCTTAATGCTTATTGATCATAAACTTGAATTTTGACTTGTGAAATTCAGTCCATAGTTATTAGATCTTGAGCTTATATGCACTTTCTAAAGTATAACTGATGGAAAAGTCATCAGCCTATACTAATAATATACCTTTTACTATTTGGGATAATTCTTGTCTATGAATCATTTCTCATTGAGGTTTTAGGTCATTCTGAAACTCTCTGTCAATATCCTTGATAGTGCAATTACATTACCCCAATGCCAAGGTCCTTAAAATTCAGATTGGCATCTAAGTTAGGGTAATGTTCATTCATATGTCCTACTATGGTCCACTAAAGAGAACATTTTAAGCCCGTGTGGGGAAAAAATTCCTGGGATGTAGCCATAATTTATCACACATTTCTTAGCAGTATGCCAGCAAATTTTACTTGTATCTGAATATAATATGTCTAAATCTGTTTTATAGGTATCTGGGAATTACATTGATTTAAATAATGATCTACCAGACTGTGTGGAAATAGTTGGGCGCATTAGTCCTGATACTGTCTGGGATTACATATCCAAAATGAAGAAATCTGGAACTAAGGTAACATTGTACCTATTCTTGGCCACTTGAAAATTGATTTAAGATGCTAACTTTAGTGGAGGAATAGTTGCTATACCAATGCCAAGGTCCTGGGTTCAAGTCCAGGCCAACTTGGGTTTTTCTGGTTATGGAATGATTGTATATTTTTTCCATTGTTACTGCTTATGCTCCTCAATGTTACTGTCCAGAAAATAGACCTTTACAGTGGTTTTGTGAAATAATATTACATCTACTTATGTTTCTCTATTTCAAAATGCTCACACAAGTATTCCTTAAACTGTATCATTTATTTGGTTTTAAAAATTTTCAGCTGTAACAAATTATAGCCCAGCAATTTCATATTTCCCGTAGAAAATATTCTTTACAATAATATTATGCATAACTACACTAATATGGGGCTTACTTTTTAGGAGATTGTTGTTGTCCGCCTCACTCCAGCTAATGATGAGGAAAAAGTGTCATACCATTACTTATACAACTATCTTGCCAGTCGAAACAGGTATGCATTGCCTTCTCAGTTATTGATATAAGTTACTCAGGCATTATTTACTCATTTGAGCCTTGTACTTTGGAGTGACTTTCATATAATAATGTGATTTTCTATACTTTTCTGCAGGTTTGGAGTAATTGGAAATGCATCCAAAACAGTTAAAGATTTTTATCTAATGCCATTATCAAGTAATAGTCCTATTCCATCTGTTCTGCTACCATTGGAAGGACCTGGTAAGAAATTCAGCTAGTGTTGTGGCATTTCATATTTAAATTCCCCAAAGAAATAAATTACTTGTAAAAACATTGCCTGCCAGCTATTTACTTTTGTTTAGTATTTACTGAGTTCAAAAACAAACTTACATAATTAACATAAATAAATTTTCAGAAAGTCATGTACAGTTGAATTTTAGATTTCACATCTTTTTAATCTAAATAACGTAAAATTTTTATAAACTGATGCAACAAGTCAATTTAAATGATTTCAACATAAATTAGAATAACTTGTCTTATACGTTTCCTGGCCATATTTTCCTCTTAATCTAAACAAAGATAAAGTGAATAACTTGGCATAATTTAGATGATATTTCATGTATGATTTTAATCTGTTTAAATTGTCTGTTACTTATGTCAGGATTTGAAGACTTCCGACCACATTTACTTGTTGGAATCATAGTGAGACTTCGAAAGAAAAAATCTGAGAAATACAGTTTAAGTCGTAAGCTGTCCACAGCTTCCTCTGAATCCATGTCTACTTCTGGTCCATTTGAAAACACAACTGTGAAAAAAGGTGAGAAAATAAAACATCTTAATGGAATTAATTTCTCATTAAAAATGCAGAAGTAATTTCTGGCAAAGAATCCTTGAGGTTTCCCTAAAAGCTAATTTTAATGTTTGTATTGAAGAAGTGAACGATGCTTTGTTTTACTACTGACAGCTAAGGGTATTTTAGTCAGCAGAAGTTATGCTCAAATATCCAAAGTAACCATGTGCGCCATCAACAATGTACTAAACAAACATCATCGAAAGCATATAGAATGTAATTAATCAAAAATATGCCATGCATAGCTAAGAAAAATATTTGAAACATCTTCATTTCTGTTAATATGAAAATCTATGTATCTTTCATGAAAAAAATTTCACATAACTTAATTTCCATATTTTCATTGTTGGTTTTATATTTTTGTTATATCTTTTTTGAGATTTTCCTAAATTTACTTCGAAAAAAGCAATTTCACTAACTCCCTGCTGTGAAGTTGAGTAAGCTAATAAATTTCAAACTGGGTAAGGTAATTATGCTTTCTTTTATTCTGTTGTATTTCAAAAATGATTTAACAAATACATTGAGTTTTAGAATAAAGAAGTTATACTGTAAATTTTCAAACACTTATGCTACCATTCTCTTCATGTTTCTTCTAGCTAGTGTAATTATAAACCATTTGCATCCAGTTATCATCAAATTAAATTTTAATTGTGCAATCTCTTAACAGCAATGATACATTGATAATTATTAGGTTAAAATTACCAGTCTTCTTAATTTGTGGAAAAAAATAAAAAAATTCATCTTTCCAGATTTTTTTAAGAATACTTAGGTTGATATTTGGGTGCTGATTGTTTAAATTACAACTAATAGTTCATGCAGTCCTGGAAAGTAGTAAAGTAATGGTAGTTAAACAATGTACTATCTTTATAATCTACAGTGATCATATATCCTTTATAGCAGATAAGTCTCTTACATCTGTCAGTATAATAAATTGGGTTAGATGTAAGAAGAGATCCAATAAGTCTCAATCTTGCCCTTGAGTAAACTCTTATGGTCTTTATAAATAAATTAAGTTTGTTCATTTGTTGTTTATTTGTAAAGTCATATATTTCTCTCTCATTATTTACCTCTCTGTAACTTAATAACTAAAAAAAAAACTAAAAAAGTAAGCACTTCGTTATTTCCACAGAGAATATTTACTCTAACGACCGGTTTCGGCTCGCGCCATCATCATAAGTTAGAGTATCGTTAGAGTAAATATTCTCTGTGGAAATAACGAAGTGCTTACTTTTTTAGTTATTACGGCTTTCCACGAAGTCCGGCCAAATACCATTGAATTTCTCTGTAACTTTTTAATGATGCAAACTGAGAGGGATATTTCCCTGAAAAGTAATTATTTTGCATTTCATTTTACCTGTTTATGGAGTATACCTTGCATTCCAGGGGCAGATCCAGACACTTGCCACAGGTAGAAGGTGATTTTAGATATTTTTCTTGCATAATCATCTTAAATCAATGGAAATATTGGTGCCTTTATTATTAATATATCTTCTTTTGTGGTGATGTGTGAAATAAATGCATAGTAATCATAGAAATACTTCACTGTCAGCTTTTTGAGTACCTCTTTTGCCAGAAAATTGCTTAAGAAGCTGTCTTGGATGGAGCAAACTACTGTGCATTCTCTGGGTCTGCCACTGTTGCATTGTTATCTGTTGTTAATTGTAAAATAGTATTAATTGTCAATTAATGCTGTATCATTTCAATATTATACTTTACAGAAATGAATATCGAGCGAAGCTATACTCCTCCATTACCCATGGAAGAAGATAAGAATGCTGGAAAGTGTTTAGGAAGCTTTACCCCTCCTCATCCTCCCCCTACAACTGAAAGTTCCTATAATCCTCTGCATATTGGTGGCTCTCCTCTGATTCAGAGTACCCATTCTTCATCCCAGGGTGTGAAAAGGAAACATTCTTCATCTTTGCTCTCAAATGACAACTTAAGTGAACTGGGAAATAATAATTCTGAATTATCAGCACCATCATCGTTGGCACCATTGGTGGCTAGCTTAGGTCCTCTTGTAGCATCATTGGCTCCAATAGCAAAGAATTTAGGATCCATTATCCCTTCAGATGTAAAAATGGAGGATGAGAACACCCCATACAGCCCTGGTGGAAGTGATCCTGATAATGATACTGGAGTAACTCTTCCTGGTTTGGGAGGTGATGTACCTGTTGATAGGACAATCCCAAGACTAATGGAGGAAGATGATGGATTACTATCTACTCCCAAAGACTCAGTAGAACTGGCAAGGAAAATGGAAGAGCTTAACAGAAAAATAGAGGAACAGAAACAACAGATTCAGACTATCAGCTCAGCAATGGTTGTTACTGCTATTTCTAAGAATACAGGATCTGCTGCATCTGTCTCTACTGAAACGATGTCAACTGTCACTGAGCCACTAGGTGTAAGCACAATGTTGCGCAGCTTTAGTCATATTCTTGGAAGTGCTGAGGTTTCTGTAGGTATAGGAGCGAGAGGTTCTCCTGGAAGTGCTAATGCAGAAGACATACGAGACGATGATGATGAAGCATACAGTCCTTCAAGATCTTTTACTCCTCCTCCTCAAACTTCTATGGATCCATTGAATGCTGCACCTTCTGTTTTATCTCTTCCTACAGACACATCAAACATATCTTTACCATCAAATTTACAAGAGATACTGGCAAGCATAAAAAGAAGAGATGAAGGTGCAGGATGTACAAGCAGCAGTACCCCTGGAAATAAAGTTCTTACTTTACACTCTGATCCTATTGTTATGAATTATGGGGGGGCAGATGAAGAAGAAGAACCTAATGAAGAGGAATCTGATAAAAAGGGAAGTAAAGGGGAAGATTGTCCACAAATAGTACCTCCTGTGATTCCTGCAGTTACCGGTCCAAAAGATCCTCGTAAAAGAGATCCTCGATGTCGCCCAACAGAGCCTGTTAGAGCCACAACACCACCACCTACTGCTAGTAAACTTAGTTCCTTAACAGATGAGGAGCTAATTGCAAAAGCTGCAGAAATGGTTGATGTGGCTGAGCCTATTAAAGTTACCGATCCAGTAACAACTTCAGCTAAAACTGACACCATGAATACCACAATGTTAAATGAAATTAATTTGCCAACACCCATAAAAACAGTGCCTCCACCTACACCACAAAAAACATCTATCCCATTAGGGACTGTACCACACCATCCTCTTGCAGCATCAACTTCAGTTGTTCATATGCCTTCTATGTTACCTAGTGCTACCAATCTAACACACCCTCCTCCCTGCTCACAAAAGATCATGGTGGAGGCTTTGGTGTCAGCACAGCCTCCCCCACCTGGACTAGAGATGGAGCCTCCTGCCTCTTATACATCTGCAACATATTCTATACCTCCAGCAACACTCCATAAGCCCATTCCCCCTATGAAACCCCAACATCCTCCTCCCTCTACAGGAATCTGCAATCCACCAAGTACAGCTGTGCCTCATCTACCAGTGGTGCCAGACACAACAGTGCCCCCACCTTCATCATTCACCCCTCCACCAAGAGGTTACTCTGTACCTCCACCACCTGTCGTGCCACCCACTTTGCCAGCAACACAGTCATACACTTCTGGCCCTTCTTTCATCGCCCAACAAAGAATATCATCAAGCTTTTCATCTTATGTTGGCCCACCTGGAGATGAAAATTTGGTACCACCTGGAACTGAAGAAGAATTGGAAGAAAGATGTCCATCAATAGCACAAGAAGATATTATCCCAAGAGAAGAGAAGACTGCTGCAGGAGAAAGTTGCACTGTTGAAGAGATGGAAAGTGAGGAATCCATAGATAACAAGCGGTATCGATATCATCATGGTGGTCATAGAGATCATTGGACATGGCAGCAAAGAGGTCGTGGTGGTTTCCGGGGACATAAATATCAGGGTGGGCGTGACTATGGTTGGAGTGGTGGTGATGGCAGAAAAATGCATCATGGTTGGGGACATGATTGGGAGGAGAGATCAGCACGAGACAAAAGAGGAGGATCTCTGGAAGACAGGAGACCAAGTAGGAGTCGTCATGAATCAGGAGGAGAAAGAAGATCAAGAAGAGATTCTGAAGAGAGGAGTAGAGAGGGAAGAAGGAGAGATTCATCTGACAGTAAAGGATCTTCACGGTCATCACATAGAGATTCTACAGAAAGAAGAAGCAAACATAGTTCAAGGGGAGATTCCAGGGACTCGGATGATAGGTCTAGGAAGACCCACGGTCACTCATCAAGATCACATCATCATTCTCGATCACATCACAGAAGTAAGGAATGGCGTAGGTCATCTTCCCATGAAAGGAAGAAGATCCGCCATTCTAAAGACAGTGACAATGGGTCTGGGTCAGGTGATGGAGATTGATAAAGTGTATTGTTTTCATCTGAGTGAGGTATATTTCATCTCTTATTGTACAAGCATTTACCACTTGTGGATACAATGATTCCTTGAGTTCCGAAATGTTATCAAATTTTGATTGAGGAACATCTATCAAGTTTTATAAAAATAGAAATCCCCAAGAGTTAAATTTTCACCCAGTCACAATGGAGGAAGTAATTATCCATTCTTTAGACAATTTTAGAAGCACTTGGAGTATTACGAAAAATTTTCAAGATTATGGCTTTCCCTTCTGTAGCCATTGTATAGCATTTTAGTGTGTATAAATGAGTGTTTTTAAAAGCCAAGCCGTGGATGAATACTTTAAAATGTGTAATAGAGATCTCTGAACGCTGAAGAAATATTGAGAACATTTGAGTGATTTTCAGCTGAAAGAAAACTTATTGGACTGTTAAGTGCATTTATTCTCCAGGTTCAACCAGCCAAGTACAAGTAAATATGTAAAAATTACAACGTTTTATACTGCAGGTATATTGCCATTTATTTGATCAAATTGCCAACAATGGGTGTGTACGTTGTGAACGTATATGATCGCAAGCGTTTTGTAAATAAAATGGTTATTAGTGGTTAGCAGGAAAATAATGCTAAATACTTAATTGTACGTTGCTGTGAGATAGTCCTGATCATTCACAAATCAATTATTCTTTTTGTGAATTATAAATGGCTTCCTCGATGAGCCTAATTTCCTTTATATTGCGCTGTATTTTATCCCGAGACTTACTCGCGTAGATGTTGACGAAACGACTTTTCTCGTAAGTTCTACCTGGCCTGCTGATACACCATTGGCGCCAGTTGGCGCGTTTCGATTTTCAATCAAGCAGTTGTACAGATTATTATTTTGATAGATAGAGGGCAGAGTTGCGTGAAACCACGTACACACACCGCTAAGGTTGTCATGAAGATCTGTAAGTAGCCGGTGCAAAATTTTATTGAATGAATGTGAAATTACCTTAGTTTTAGCATTATCGCGAAGAGAAATTAATAGAAAGATATTCAATGAAGTGTACAAGTTCGTATATTAGATTTTATCTTATGAAGATATCTCTTCGAGTGAACTGAGGCTTTTAATTTTGTGTAAACGTAACTGAAATTTCTCTAAATTTGGGTTATATTTTCATTTATTTACGACTTAACACTTGTGCATGTATTTTTCTTTGGGTGAATAAATTTATAAAAGTTATCGAGTAATTTTTATTAAATGCTAACAAATCGAACAAATTATTCAGATTTCTAATCTCAGATACAATGTATTCAAGATACATGTGTTATTTGGGATGTTTCGATTGAAATTCATTCCAATATTCTGCAAGCTTATTAGTTCGAAATCTTTTGGCAGCCATTCTATTACTGGCGGCGTTAGCTGTCGCTGCAGTTGGGCATGGCAGCGCAGTGAACGTGGCCTCGTACCTCTCGTCCGCGGACAAGGCGAGGTTAAAGGTAGTATTTAGTAATGCATTGGAATCGAAGGAGTTAAACTCCATACATTATGCTATAGCCGGATATAACCTACTGGGAGAGAAAATAGTTAACCCTCAAGTAAGTAAATAAATAATGATAAAATAATTTTAATGACCACGTGTACAAAATGTATTTTTGAGAAGCCACGCGATCTGATAACTGATGACTATTTTAATATTGTAGGATAAATGCACTTTCATTTCATCGACGGTTAATGGAAGTCCTTCAATAGAAGCTATTTACTATGCTACTAGCTCCTGGAAAACTTTGGGAACGTGCAGTGGAAGCTTACCGAAAAAATTCAGCAAGGTACACTTACTAAATTCATAAATAGTTGATATGGTATATTCATTCGATGTTAGTGCTGTTGCTCTAAGCCGTTTTGATTTTCGTATCAGATACAGATTGCTCTCCATATGTATTATATATTTTTTTATTTTTGTAGCTTTGCCTTTCATTGATTACAAGTTTAAACTCCGAGGTATGCATGAAATTTTAATTTTGTTGCTTAACCAAACTCTGTGTTATATTTAGGGAACATATCACACTATCATTAAATTCAGTGGTGAGATCCAGTTACTAAAAAATTAGGATTTCAGTTACTAAAAATTTTGCCTAAAACACGTGGAAGGATTTACTTATACTTGCAAAATCGAATCTATTCGTGAATGGAATTTTAGGTAGATTCGTGCCGAATGGTCTTAAATAGTCATTCACGTGGAATCAAAATTCTATGTTATTGGAAAATGTAATCAAATTTTTAATTTAACCGTACTTTAATTTACGAATCTATATTTCGGACTGACATAGAAGTATTTTACATCATAATTCACCAATTGACGTAAAATTGTGTTTCAGGATGCGCTGGATGTTATCCAAGATGAGACGTCCTCCATAGTTGATCTGTATCATGCTGTACATGTTTTACGATATTTTAATGATCCAGTCCCCGATCCAAAGAAACTAGTGAAGCAGTTGCAGGCTGCTCTGAAGAAAGATGATAGCTTACTGAAGTAAGTTGCGCATTATTTTCTTTCTATGCGTTTGTCTGAAAGAATGTTATATTAATTGCATTAAACAGCCGTATGTTCATTTTTTATATCAAGAAAATTTCACATTGGCATATATTGAAGTGTGGTAAAGGCACTGGATGCGTAATTTGCTTACTGATTCAAATGCTTGCTCTTTGCTGACCCTGTGCCTGTACATTGTACATTTACAAAAAAAGTAAATGTAAAGTGTACAAATGTACACTGTACATTTCTTGCGTTGGCTTTCTGTAATGCATACAGCTGATTAGTATTGCCATGTGAGTAAATAGTAAGTAAATGGTAATATTGGCGTTTTTTCTTTCCGAGATGACTCTCAAAGCCTTTATATCTACCTGTGTCATGAGGATTTAATAAATGCTAGAATAATTGATGCTAAATTTGTAAATAGAATCGTTATTAATAGGTCACTGATCTCTCATATCACCATAAAGTGTTGAAATATACTTATAAATTATTGATAGGAAAAATAAGTAACTTCTCTTAGCATTCTTTGAATTATGGCCAGCTTTTGATTCTGTCTAATGAGAGGTATTGGTAAAATGAAAGTATCTGAGTTGAGTGAGCCAAAAAATTTCATGAATGAAGACATAAGATATGTAAGCAGTAACTTCAAGCACTTCAAGTGATGCCTTGGCATCACTGTGCTTGAAGTAATGAAGATAATTCATTCCCAAATAACATTTGTTAGTGGAAATGTGATTTCCTCTTAAGTTTCTATAGGAAAGCAGTGATTCGTTCTAGCCCACTATTTAAAGATAAGTTTTATAGAATAGTAATAATACATCACCAAAAGTTAAGATGAACAGAGCAGCTACCCAATTGGATGAAGGGGAATGGAAAGTAGCCCCAGAAAACTTATTGTTTTTACACTATTAATATGGAAATGTGTACACAGTTTTTACTATTGTTCTTTTAAATTTTCAATTTATTCTAGGTAAGTATCCTCTCCAGTAGCTTAGTAGCTCTCTCTTTGCTGGAGGTGAAGTAAAATGTGTCAAAAGTTGCTTGTGTGTCTTTTTTTCTTTTTTTTGTTTAAATTGTTAAAGTTTAAGTCCTTAAAAAGTGATTCAGACACTTGTCTTCAACCAAGTTACAGTCTGTTAATTTTTGCTTTGTTGGTATGCCACTTTGTCTCCAAAGACTGAAACTCTTCCCAACATTAATTGTCCAAACTGATACTTAGTCCCCTGCCAAGGCAATGAGTTGAATAGCGTGACGGATGTGATGATGATCCTTCCAGAATATCCAGAGAATTAGTCAAGTAAATGAAGTTGCACTAAAACATTTTTTGTGTACAACTTTTTAAAAGTCGAAATAAGTTGGAAAATGGATGTAGTGTTTGCAGGAGGAAATGTCTTGATGAACTTAAATTTTCTCCTAATATTCTTCCAAGTGTGGTGGAAACCCTGAAGCATTGTCCAAAAGAAGCACAGCAGCTTTCCTCTTTCATTGTGTTTGTCGCTTTTTTAAAACCCATTCTTAAGAAACTTTTTACCATATACAGACGAACAGAAAGTATAAGATACTGGGTTAGCCTATGTGTTTGCTGCTTTATGTTAGTGTGCATAAGAAATACCCAACACATCTTTGTTAGCCAAAAATTCATTGGCAGGTTCACTAGTTGCCTTAGTTGTCCCTGTACACTGTAACAATTTGGAATCGGACCAGCTGCAGGTAGTATTATATGCTGATAGTTTGGGTTGCCAACAGTGAAAACAATTTGATAAGATTCAATTGAATGGAAAGAACTTACAGGGTAGGAAATTGGTGTTAGTTTAAATAAAGTTCTGTGTACTATTAAGCAATAAGGAGGTGATTCTATTTCCCTCTTGGTTATATTTTTCTTTAAATGATGAGTGTGTCATGTAATGCTATAAAGTGTAAGAAGTAGAATTTCAATTCATGTGTAGGCCTACCTCTTAATCAAGTGTATAATTATACAGCATATGCTTTATCCCTTTCCCCAAGTGGAAGTTGTGGAACATCTTGGACTTGTCATTACACAAATTGGTTAATTTCTGTTCATCTAATTAATGAATACTGGTTACATTGTTTTAATATTTTCTACTTAGTGATCTATTTTGTTGGTCATCACTATGATGGTGTTTAAATTTTCAGTTCTAGTTGCAGGTGATTAATTAAAATGTATTTTTTTATTAGCATGGGGTACACATTCCATATAGCTGCAATTCTTGGTTCTCAGGAAGGAAAGTTTGCATTTGAGAGAATTGAAGATGCCATTGTACAAGCTGATGAAGTGAATGGTAAATTCCTTCAGTTTGAAGGAGGCCTGAGTATCACTGGTAAGTGAAGTGGCTTATTGCCCCAAGAAATTTTTCCCCTTGGATTTTGTTGTGGTTGGCTTATCTTTATCTCTAGACAGCCTCTGTCTTTCATAAATATTATCATTGTCAAATAGGATTTAATAAAGGAGTAAATCTCTGAAAATTGTTGAATGCTTCTGATATCCTAACATTCGAATGTATAATTTGTTTTTCTTTTATATTGCTCAAAATTCAAACTCACTGCAAGAGTGGATAATGAAATTGACTAAATCAATGGAGAGTACAACTTTTGTGGAGCATATTTGGTAATTGGAAATAATTTGTTTCAAAATTTAAGCATAATTTTAGTTACAGTGTAGTAAGAATGGGGATTACTAGATATTTGTTTCAGTATACTCCAGTATGTGCAATAGAAAATTGGGAAAGTTTTCACTTTATTTGTTGTGTAACTTTGGATCAGTTGAATTCTTTTGCACCTGCTATTCACAGCTATTAATGTAATATTTGTGATATGCTTAGTGTGCAAAAATTAAATCCCCATGTCGCCTCCTTATGAAGATGTTTCATTTGAGAGTGAATCATGTGGGAAACAAACATCCTGCTAGCTTATGTGAGATGAAATTCAAATGCATTTAGGTAATTAACCTTGACTTCAGATAACTGAAACCTAACTTTGTAGAAGTACTTATAGACAAAATTATTCTTGATATGTATATCCCTCTATTTCTTCCTACATGGAATTGTATTCTGTAAACATTGAGGTAAGTAAAGTTGGATGAAGTCATCTTGCCTCTCAGCCAGGTCAATCATTGCCTACGTTTCTATGGCTGACTCTACCACTGTCCTCAGGGCATTATCATTCCTGAGTCACTGAATGCTCTGTGGATGATCATTTAGTCAGCCATGGAAACATAGGCAATAATTGACCTGGTGGAGATTCCAATAAGACTTCAGTCATAGTATACACCAGAAAAACATGAAATCTCCTGAAAGTTATTTTTTATAACAGTAAACTCCTTATTTTTACCTCATTAAAGCTGGCTGAAATGTAACCTGTTAAATAGCTTTTACTAATTATTTGTTAATTTATGACAATTAACATGATTACCCTAGTATTTCATATAATTCAACTTGACAAAACTCTAGCATCCCATGTCTTCTTTGGGTTAGTAGTTTGTGAAACTTTTTGTTTTGGAAAGATGTATGATAAAGTTAACTGCTGTCATTTCTTTCTAGCTCTTATTGTCAGTGGTGCATACAGACTTTCTGATGTGATTGGCAAAGCCCCTCCTGTGACCAATGTTCAAGCTGTGAAATTTGCAAACTATTTCCTCAGTCGCAAGTCAGTCCAGTTACCAAAAGGAGCCTTTCATCTTCTGCAAGTTTTGAAAGTATTCACAGAAAATAAGGTATCTTTCTGGAAGCTTCTGTACTAAATTTTAAACCTTGTTTTCTTAATGCAGTTAGGCTATAAAATCCTCTTTGCCCTATTTTTTTTCTAGTTCCATATACCAGTGTGTATCACCTTAGCCGCAGGCAGGTCCCTAACATTGGAAAATCCTAAAGTTCAAGTTAAGGTGTCAGATGTACTGGGCAATGCTCTGCCATTCCAAAACAGCAAGTTGCCTACTGTCACAGCTGATTCTGCTACACGACTTGTGGGGCCAACTCAAGATATTGGCTCTCCTGTTGCTGTTCTATCTGGAAAACAATTGACTCCAGTCAATTCTGACAAGTAAGTGCTTGGGTTTTCTTTTTCTGAGTTTAAAATTATACATTCAGAAGAATGAGCTCATAGTTGCTTCTAGTTTGAGTTAGTCTATTCCTGTTAAAAGCTGAGTGAGTGCATATTTTTATGTATATTCCCAATATTTTGCTGTTATCACTTCATTATGTGACTTCAGTTATACGGTTGGGATAAAGTAATTGGTACAGAGTCTGATAGAATAGATGCTGTTCTGTTCTATATATCAGAAATCTGTATAACATTCCATATAAAATGTTTTCTGGAGGAACCAAAATTTACTCCTCTTACCCTTTCTACTTCCTGAAGATTTGCTAATTCAGACTCCATCTTTTTGCTGTTTATTACATTTATGAAATGTTTATTACTTCATTTTCTTGAAAACATACTAAACTCATAAGGAATATCATTTTGTCTTATCTAATTGGCTTTCATTTCCCTGGTATATAGTTTTACCAGTATTTACCAGCTCTTAGTGGTGTATTCCTGAATGCTTGTAGATAATTTTCCCCTATTCCACTGCATACATTTAGGAGCTTGAGCTGTCTTCATTCCATTTTTTAAATTTTATCTTCTTTAGTAATCAATTTCATAGATAGATTGCTCCTTTGAAACCAGTAACTCATCTATTCTGGAATGTCACATTTGTCATTTTTTATACAGGACCTTATATGAACTGGATCTATTTAAAGAAGGTACTGGAGTTGAAAGAGGATTCTATGAGTTGGTTGTATCTGTTGGAAGTACGTCTGTTGATCCAAGACTTGTTGGTATATCCGGAGCCCACCTTTCACTTAAAGTACTTGGACCAGTTTCTTTGGAAGCTGCCGAAATTGGTGCTGCTGATGCAGACCAAACAACAGCACCAAAACTTACTAAGTAAGTGGAACAATTTCTCAAATTGATACTCTCTATAGCATTATTGTCTAGAATTACAGTGACATTTATTTCATAATTGTCTCTGAATGCTTAATCAATCAGATCATTTTTTCCCTAGATTATCACATCCAAATAAGCTTGCAAACATTGTGGAGGCTGATAGACATCAAAAGTTGATGCTCCGTTTCAATCTTAAAGATGTCCGTACCAACAAGGTCTCTCTTGCTCATCAAGCCTTTTTCCGGCTAACTAATCAGGAAACCTCCCAGGAAATTGTTTTCGTTGCAGAACCTGACCAGAGTAAAGTGTACCGCTTCGATATGGTGAGAAATAAATTTATGATAGATAGCACTAGCATCTTAAAAGCATGTTCATTAAAGTCTTGTCCTTTGGTGTGTGGTAAAATTGTTTCATTCTATTAAAAAATTCCATTCTATCAGAGATAAAGAAGGTGTGAATTGTTAAAAGGCTAACTGAATTGCTGTAGAAAGAAAAATTATAATATTGGCCAATATTTCACTTGACATTGTGTACAATTATGTCATTACTGTGCACTAGCCAACAACCATTGTTAGTTCCATGTAATGGTTGTGTTTAGCTTTATGTGCAAAAAGTAAATCTTCATGTCGCCTCCTTTTGAAATTGTTTCATTTGTGAGTGAATCATGAAAGAGACAGTTACTACATACCTTTTGTAGCTTTATTGGTATTAAATTAGTTATGTTCTCAGACCATCAAAAGTTTCATCTACTTTTTGTTTAACAATAATTTGACTAAATAGATGGTTTTTTTTTTTTTTCATTTGTACAAACGAATTCTTGTACAGATTTTTTTATTGCCTGACTTTGAATTAAACTTGTATGGTTCAATATTCTCCTGTCCAGCTTCAGTACTGTAACCTACTCATACAACTTTTAGTTAGTTTTAATTTTATTGTAATAGTTGGGAGTATACTGCACTATTTTTCAAATCATTTTATCAGTCATTCAAAAGAGCAAGATAATTATATGCTGAAACATTTGGGATGATTTTCAGTATAGAATAGCATAAGAATATTATTGGGAAGACAGATATGATCTTGCTGTATATGTATGCTTTTGCAACTACAAATTTACTTTGTGGTTTTTTATAGTTCATATCTTCAAATTAAGTTCATAGCTATTGGCGAAAATAGAGGAAGGAATATAAAGAACTGTACTGAGAAGTTAGTTTATACAGCAGCTTTTAATTTCAAGCACAACTGTACTTACAATTTTTTATGTTGATCATTTGTAAAACTTGACTGTAACATTAGCACTCTTCTAATGTTTTAAATATGTCAACATTAAATTTTCTTTTTTATAGGATGTCAGTGCAAGAGCTGGAGACTTCAATCATCTCTCAGGGAAGTATTCTCTTGATCTCATTGTTGGTGATGCCACTATTTCTAATGCCATTTCTTGGAGAGTGGCAGATATTCAATTGAAATTTGCTGATGTCCAGACCTCAGAAGTGATTGTGGAACCTACACCAAATCCTTATCTTCCTAAACCTGAGATTGTGGTAAGTATCAATTTTTTACCAATTCATGACCTTCAGGGTAGATGATTTTGATCAAGAAAAGTATTTGTAGAATTAATGGGAGATTATTTGTAAAAATCTGGCTAATATATTTAAGAGCTTTTGTCTAAGTAATAGGTTTTGGTATGATAAGTGAAAATGTAGGTGAATATCTTAGAAGTTCTCCAGAAAATATCTTCAATTATGATATTCTTATTGTAAGCCGAGGAAAATGGTCAACTGTAATTGAGGTACAACTGGAGTCCATAACGTATTTCTCAACTGGTCATCAGATTGCATCCTTACTATTGTTATATTTATTAATTCAGATATCTTGCATTTGTAACTTAAATACATATTTCAATTTACAAGAATATTCACATTCTTAAATTCTCATAATTCTTAAAAATCTAATGTAAGTAATAAAATGTTTTCCTTAGCATACCCAAACTCCTATTGGTGGAAATCTATCTCAATTGTGTAGCTCTTCATAAATTTGTACATTATTGTTAATGCTGTACTAAGCTTTCAAAATATTTTAACTGCTTGCATCGGATCTCTTCATAAATATGAATTTGTGCCAGAAATGGCAAAATTTGGTAGATAATGTTGCAAAGTGGATACTCAGAAAGGTCTTTTACGTCCAACCTTAGCTATGTAGACCAGACTTTTAAAGCATTGTCACTGACATAGATACATCAAAGAAAATTTGAAAGATCCCATTATTTAATGTACTTGACTAACAAAAGAGTAGTCATGATTTACAGTATTTTCTAAATGTTAACTTTAAATGCTTTTGTGTTGCAGCATTTTGTAAAATGAGCATATGTACCTCATTTCTTATATCCTAGCAGCACAAACTTAACATGCATGAGCATTTATCTCCCCCTCTCTGTGTTCATATAGTTTTTAATTTATATTATTACATTTTGTTTCTTGGGATTTTCTGGTTGATACAAAATTCCTAAATTTATGTGAAAAATTGAACTTGTCCTTGAAGAACTGCTTACGTAATTTTTCTGTATTTTGCTAGGTTTGTGCGCTCCAATATTCCCCACTCATTGCTCTTCACCTCTTGGTAACTAATCCCACCCTTTGTCTTCTAATAATCCTTGTCTTCGGCTTCCTCTCTGTTTTTCCCTTGTATTCTACCCTCAGTTACATTATTTAGCAATCCATCTCCTTTCGATATTTGACTCACCCATTTCTTTTGTAGACTTTTGGTTACATCAATTAAAACCCTCTCCTCCCAGACCACCTCTAATACCTCTGTTTGTTTTTCCAGCAACCCAACTTACCCTTCCCATTCTACACCATACCCACATCTCAAAGGTATCTAACCATTTGATGTCCATCTTTTGAATGAGGGCTGTATGATAAGTACCTGTGGTAGGCAAGAAAATGAATTTTTTAAACTTCTTTTAAATTTATTTCTCAATATAGTCTCCTTTCAACTCATACATTTAGTCCAGCGATATTCTAACTTTTTCAAGCCTTCCAAAATATGTTTTGTAGAACTCTGCAAAATAGGCCTCTGTTGTTGCGATGACTTCCTTGTTTCACATGAATCTCTTTCCCCCAAGCCATTTTTTCATGTTTGGAAACAAAAAGAAATTGCATGGAGCCAAATCTGGAGAATAGGGTGGATGAGGTAGCAATTCGTACTATAATTTGACTAGTGTTGCTGTGGCGATTGCAGATGAGTGAGCTGGTGCGTTGTCATGATGGAAGAGCACTTTTTCCTTCGCCAAATGGAGCCGTTTTTTTTCTCTCAATTCAGCATTGAATTGGTTCAATAAATCAGCGTAGTACTGCCCTGTGATTGTTCTTCCCTTCTCCAAATAGTTGGTGGAGATGATGCCTCGCAAATCCAAAAAAACAGTGGCCATGACTTTTCCGGCTGATGGAATCATTTCACCTTCTTGGGAACAGGTTCGCCAGGTGAAATCCACTGTTTTGACTGTTCTTTCATTTCTGGCAGGTAGTAATGGATCCATCTTTCGTCAACAGTCATGAAATGCCATAGAAACTCATCTGGATTACCTTTAAACATGCCCAAACAGTGCTCCAAAGTTGTCATGCGATTCCGTTTTTGCTCCACTGTGAGCAAATGTGGCACCCAGCTCGCCGATAGCTTTCTCATACCCAATTTTTCATGTAGGATACTTTGTATGTGTTCTGTTGAGATGTTTACAATGTCAGCAATCTCTCTGATCTTCACACAGCGATCTGCTAGCAGGGTATCATGGACTTTGGAAAATGGGTAAGGGTGACTGCGCAAGATGGTGCGCACCCAGGAAAAATCCCAAGGAAGAATGGACTTGTCCTTGCCCACAAAGTATCCCGAATTGCTTGGAGAAATGTTCTGCCGGGATAGCTCAACGGACAGAGCACCCAACCAGCAATTGGGAGACCCTGGTTAGATTCCCGGTCCCGTCAGACTTTTTTCAAGTCCATTCTTCCTTGGGATCATGGACTTTGTTAACCATATCCTCTGTAGTCACCTCAATCAGATGGCCTGGTCACCCTTCATCAAAAACGAATGTTCAGCCACATTTGAATTCATTAGACTAATATCTGATGGTAGTCATCAAAGGTGTATGGTCCTTATATACAGCATGCAACTTCGCCTTAATTTCCTCACACGTCTTCCCGTCCCAAAAAAATCAAATCACTCATTGATATTGCTCTTTCTCCATGGTGGCAAGCAAACACGAACTTGACTACTTTCAACAGCTATTAAAACAAAACTACTTGATTAATGTGTTTGAAATTTTGAGTCTTATATCTAAAGACGGCGTTAAATTATGGCATACACATTTTGTGTCAGTGGTGCCATCAGTCTTCAAACACTGGTACTTATCATACAGCCCTCGTAAGGTCCATGTTCCAACTCTGCCCATTTTGATTCCCCATCAGCTATTCTAACTCATGCTGTTTGATTTAATGTTAAATTTTGCACCGAACATGTAGCTTTCCAGTCTAACCCAGTTTTCTTTCAAATTCTTATCAGTTTTGGACATTGGACAAAAGCCTTTTTAAAATCAACAAAACATGCATATATTATATTACATATTTCATTCTACCAATACCCACGTTGCCCCAATGGCATCCTTTGTTCCTCTTCCCCTCTGAGAACCAAACTGGTCTCTTCCAATTTGCCCCTCAATTTTAACATTGTCCTATTCAAAACCCTTAAAATAACTTTTGCTGTGAGAGATGTTAGACTGATTGTGTGATAATCCCGAGACACTGTAGCATTATTCCTTTAAGAACTATATTCTCTCAGGATTGTTTAAAGTTTCTCATATTTAATATACTGCTACAGATTAAGTATTAAATATCTTAAATGGATACACAAGTACAAAAAATATCTTACATGTTGTATGCTTGGCACCTATTGCCAACTGTCCAATGTTCGTTGGGATTTGGACTGATTGGTGTTCATTTCACCTCCATGACATTGGTAAAGTAATATTTTCCACTGCTGACCTCTATGATTTACTTAATTTAATCTTAATATGTCAGCTTGGAGACAAATATAAATGAAATTATATTGTAATCCATTCCCTCCAGTGTAAAATTATATGCCAAATAATTGCAAACACACATTTCCTTCAGTTAGTTTAAATTTAGTTAGTTTATTATAGTTTCCATTTTGAATTATTTATATGGCATTTGGATATTCTCAAGGACAGATAGAGCATTAATACAATGTATAAAAATCCATGTTGTAATGTTAATGACAATAGTTGCTTGATCCCCTTCTATCAATGGGAAAAGGTATTTATGCCGCCCATTTAGTTTTCACAGTGCTCTTTGTTGAATAAGTATTGACATAAATATTATTACTTAATTATTATGGCATTACTATTATTTTACAGTTGTAAGGCTACTCTGGTCAATCATAGCTCTTCTATTACCATTGTTATAATATAGTTTAGTGCCTATTTTGTTAGGTTTCGCTTAAATTTTATATAATATTATTACTTCCCTTATACTTATGTTTAAGGATTTCACAAATATGAATAATAAAATTATCAAATCTTTTATTTTTAATGCAATTAAAATTAGTAGTCCATTTGCATGGTTTTCTTCTCAGCTCTATTTCCCAAATTGGTTTTTCTCTCTCTCCACAGCATTTATTCCGAGAACCAGAAAGACGTCCTCCAGTGATGGTCTCTAATCTCTTCACTGGCCTTGTGTGCGTTCCCATACTTATTCTTTTTGGTTTGGTAAGTATTCTCTTGTATTATTTTTGGTCTTCTATAGAAATGGTTCTTTTATACTGCCATATTGGTAAGCTTTACCTTACTTTTCTTTTTTTACGAGGATATGTACGTATGACCAGTTTTTATGTATCCGGTAGTATTAATATTTTCTCAAATAAGAGGACTTACTAAGAAGGAAACTTGTTGATCTCTTTCAACTATAGTCATTCACAAAAGCTATGAAAATCACTAAAAAAAAACTTAATCTCTCGTATGTTGAGCACTGTCCTGAGCTGATGGCTTTACATTTGTTACTTCATCTAAAGAGCGTAGGAGTAATTGTATTTATATTTATCACGAGGAAAAATTGCAAGCATAAAGAGCTATTTGTTACTGATGAACAAAATGAACTACACACATTGTAATTAAATATATTTAGCTGTAAAGATACTTGGCATAAGAACTTCCTGTTATGATGCAATTCTTATGATTATTGAATTCTCATATTTGTAAGTATAGAGTAGGTATTTATTGGATAACAGTTATTTTTGCTTGCTTATTGGAAAAGCAAATAGGAAACTATGAAAGGTTTTGGAGAGCTTGATTTAATTAATACAAATAGTATCTTAATACTTACATTTGTATTGTTAACCTCGTTGATTCTTCTTGCATTGTTTTAACCTCTCAATACTTTTTTTCTAGTGGCTGAAACTTGGAGTAAATATATCGTCATTTCCTTTGTCTTTGAGTGCTCTTGGATTCCATGCTGGGTTAGCTGGTAAATATCGATTAATGAAGTTAAAATTTTTCAAGTATATAAAAGAAAGTTTATACCTAATATAAATTATAATTTAAATGAATCATATTTAATCGATTTTATGGTTAATGAAATAATTATATCTTGCAGGCATTTTTGTCTTATTTGGAATATTTTGGTTGAAGCTGAATATGTTCCAGACTCTGAAGTACTTGTTGGGAGTTGGTATTGCAACATTCCTCTGTGGAAACAAAATGCTCTCGAAAATTGCAAGTGAAAGGAAGCATTAACATTAGTGCATGTAGAGTCTGCAGTTCATTTGTTTTCCATGAAAATGTGTATTATGCCAAATGTTTGTGATGGGAAAAATAAATTTTTAAGTTGATACAGAGGTTTATTCAATTCTTCCTTT
>KZ308456.1:295751-311971 GCA_000376725.2 Ladona fulva | reverse complement strand
TTTTTTTGCCGTAAAGTCCCGGGTTTGGACACTATGGAAAAAAGCGGACATCCATTCTAGGCATCATGGGTTCGATTCTAGGAGGCCCCAAAAATGGCACTTTTCCCATTTAAATGCATTGAGCGCATTTTCAAAAATTCTTTTGGCGTATTTAACATAAAGATAGAATGTTAAAATTTACGGAATCGTTAGAAAATGATTTTATCTTGTTTGCCACAAGAGCTTTATACCTAATAGCCTCAGGTTTGATGCTGGGTATATTCTTAGTGCAAAAGTTTCAATAAATCATTTAGGGTATTTCTACGTAACATAGAACATTGAAATTCACGTCATCGATAGAGATCAAACACCTCTATAGTATACTTAAAGGTTTTTACCCTGAGGGTCCTTAGTTTGATGCTAGGGCAGTTCGTATGTCTGAAGTTCATGAATTTTGGGTATTTTCCGTTAAGATAGAAACTTGCAATTCATGGTGGTGTTAGAATAGATTGTCTATCCTATGCCATAAAGCTTTTTGCCTTAAAGGTCCAGGTTTGATCCTAGGACAGTTCGAATGACCGAATTTTCAAAAATTCGTAACAGTATTTCCCGGCCAGGTAGAAGGTTGAAATTTGCTACATCTATAGAAGATAGAGATTTCTATCGTATGCTGTAAGAATATTTGTCCTCATAGACCTAGGTTCGGTGCTAGGACATTTCGTATGCACATATTATTAATAATTCGTTTAGGATATTGTAGTTGGTGCGTGGAACTCTGTGTATATATATGTATACACGGGTAAAAGCAGCTTGCATACTGCAAGCTTAATGTAAGATAGATTAACTAAGGCATTACACACCACCTGCAACACACTGCCTTCCATACACCGAGTTCCATGCACCAACTACAATAACGTAAACGAATTATTCATAATACGTGCATATGAAATGTTCTAGCATCGAACCTGGGTCTATGAGGACAAATATTCTTACAGCATACGATAGAAATCCTTATCTTCTATAGATGTAGCGAATTTGAACCTTCTACCTTACCAGGAAATCCTGTAACGAATTTTTGAAAATTCGGTCATTCGAATGGTCCTGGGATCGAACCTGGGCCTTTAGGGAAAAAGCTTTACGGCATACGATAGACAATCATCTATTCTAACAACACCGTGAATAGCAAGTTTCTATCTTCACGGAAAATACCCTAAATGAATTTATGAACTTCAGACAGAAAAACTGCCCTAGCATCGAACNGCCATCTTCGATGGACCCTCCGCAGTACACCAGTCCCATCATAGCCCACGAAATTGAAGGAGGGATCGTTCTGTCGTGGTAGCTTAGAGGACAGAGCACCCGCCCGGAAAGTGGGAGACCCGGGTTCGATTCCCAGCTGCGGCAGACTTTTTCTCTTTCAATTTCTTCTTCTAAATTCAAAGCATGTGTACCATGCGTGTCTCATCGCTTTTCTTACTTCAATGTAGTGTTGCTACTACTACTACTGTTGCATGTGGATGGCCTCTCTATTGATGTAGGACAGTGAAAACTGTCTCATTTACTTTTGTCTTGGTCTTATGTCTGTGATGATGTGAAAACTACTGAGGCACTGCTGTTACTGAGTAATTGTATGCATCATTCAGTGTTTGCTACTAGCTTTTTAAAATTTGTGAGAAAGAGTTATTTGTTGTGTTGCTGTGCTAGGCTGAAGAACTTTACTGACACCCAAGACAGACAACTTTCAACTACTGATAAATAGTGTGATGAAATCCATAAGAACTTTGACTGATGCTGATAGTTTCATTCAGCAAAACTCCATTTCCATTGCTTACCCAGTAAGAGTTCATAGCTACTGATGAAAGCAAGTGCCGATTAGTTATAGCCTCAAACAGCACTCTCTCGAAGGTTACTCTTTTGGTATTTTAGTGTATGGTATCGAATATAAAAATCTTAGTACATACAAGTCATCTTACTTTAACTTCAAGAATCATCTCTTAAATGAGAATATTAACATAGTAAAAGGTGTATTATTACAGCCTTTACATCTTCCATGTCAGTTTTTGCATCTGCTAAATAATAATAATTAGACTTAAACAGCAGTGTTTGGTTAAATTACCTCTGTCAGCATCTCTCGATGATTGCAACACTGGCAGCAGCATATCGTGCGTTCAAAGTTTTACTAATGCTGAGTTAGTTGTTTGTGTTTTGTCTGGTAGACGTTGATGAGTAGACACCTCTTAACAGCCGTAACCTGAAGGGACGTGGATGGGAGCGTTTAGAGTAGATTTAGGAGAGATGGTTGTTAAAATCGGAGACCATGTCAATGGTGTCCACGATGATTGCGCATGATTTATTTCCTCGCCTTTTAAACAAGATTTAATGAAGGAGTTTACCTGATGAACCGCTAATTTCTCTCCTTTTAACCAGGAACTTGCATGTGTAACCCTTTCAATATTTTGTACCCTTGGAATGTTTACTCCAATTATACGTAGCATAGACATGTTTTGAAGGTCCCATCAGAAGGAATCAGTCCCCGCCCTAATTGGTTGCCTGGAAGCAAAAGTACAACTGTATTTGCCACCTTACTTGTGCATGTAAATAAATATGTACCTCTAAATAGTTCTTTCATGAATACATTTAGTGAAGCTTTTAACTTTGTGACTTCTAACTGAATATTATTGTTTTAACTCTTCATTAAATTACTGCTAAAACGTCCATAGCCATCCCAAAAATCTTCCGTACGGTATAAATTGCTTTTTAATTGAATAATATGAGAAAATTTAATTTTCCGAGGAGGAATCAACAACATCCGTCTGCTGCGAAATCACTAGCAGCTTGTCACATGACATGATTAACAACCTTACGTACTAATAATTTTTATTGCGTTAATGACCAAATTGTGCAATATTTAAGTAATCTCCTCCATCTTAACAATTTTTACTCAATGCGCAGTTACGATAATTTATATATAGGAATACATCGATCCTTATGTATTTTTGTTAAATAAAATTAATAAGTGCTATTTGTCGATTTTTATTAAACGGAAAACAATGTGTTGCTTCCCTAGATCATCTATCTTCTCCTTTTAAGTTACTGATCTGAAAATCAAACGTCAGTATTACGACCTGCAGCCAAAAATGTCTACATTCTATCGAGTTTGTCTCTGCAGTGACTTGGAATTCTCATTAATAAATATTCTAATGCCTAATTCTGTCTATAGTCCATTCTTTTCACGTCATTTATTAAACAACACCATGCAAGTATCACTGTAGTTCCTCCTTGTAATATTTATTAGTCATCTGAATTCCGAGTGGATTCGCAGAGATATATGTAAATTTCCGCTACGTCTATTTTTCAGGCTGATTACTATAAAGACGGCATTCCAGGTATTCTGAAGGTATACCATCAAGTGGTTCTTGATAACGTAACGATTATGGTATTGATTTTTTGTCTGGTGCGCAAGTAAAACAAAATGAGATGGCATGCATCTACGACTAATGTGTAATCAATTTCCCTTGTCTGAGAATCAGCACCTCAGTTTCACAAATAAGTTCTGCCTATGATTCTTTGACCTGGACAGTAATTTCTATTATTGAGTTAAAAACGGATGCAAGATCTTGATAATGCTGTATTTGTAGGGTCGAAAATGCTAGAATATCAAGAATTGGCTGAACAGTTATCCCAAGAAGGTTACGCCAGCATTATTGCTTTATATTTTGGCGAAACTACGACGCTGGAATAGCCATCATTATAATATTATAAATTTATTATTGTACGTAATTTATATAGCGTGAAGCTTATCAAAAAATCAATTATTCCGGGAGTATAATCGTTATCATTAAGTATATATCTATGAGGAACGACTGTTAAAATGCATTTTTTATTTAAACTTCTCAGAAAATATTTTATTAATCATATTACCCACGTTATCCATCTTGCCAAATTACATAATAGCTACCCCTACCGTGCTATGCGTTAAACTTAAACTTGTAAATTTTAGCTGCAGAGGTCACCATCGTACGGAAGTACACGTCGATGTTGTTTCATGTTTCAGACAGTGTTTGTGTCGTTGTTTTAACGTGTTAGAGAAGGTTGAATTTAATTTACCTTTATTACGATGGAAATTCCTGGTAAGAAAAGAAAATGAAAGGTTGAAGTGATCACCTAAATATTAACATTATGTTTAAGGAAAGTGTTAGTCGATGTTCATTCGATGTTAAAGCCGCTTAAAATTGCCAATAATGAATGTTGTAACCGTTAAATAATATGTTATCTCTCTTGATTTACGAAAAGTAGAGACTTACATCTTTTAAAGATTAAGCTTGTTTAATTTATGACTTGTAGGAAATTTTCGGGTGTTGTTTTGGTAAATTAAAAGATATAAACTTTTCTGCCCGAAATACTTCGTTACCTTTTCATATTACCGTATATGGTTATCTTTAAATATGTATTCATAGAGAAATACAATTCTTTTGTCTCTGGTAGTTTATCTCCAGAACCCTACATATATTTAGTATTAAATGCCAGCGTTAATATGTTTGTCGCTTTAAACTACTTAATTGTGTACTGTTGTGAGTATATTATTCATCCAAATATCATTTGTCACGCTTCGTTAACAGTGCCGGTTGATATAATTGAGGATCAGTTTACCTTTCCTTCGTTGAACTCACCCGACCAGAAGTTCATCTGCTTGTGATTTTTTTAATGCGTTGCCGTGACGTAACGTAACCACGATCGTGGCCAGTGTGAAAGCAGACTCGGTCCTTTTTCTTGCTGTGGAGGTGTACGTGGCACCGTGAATTCTAGTTAGTGGTTAGGTTTATCCGTGAAAGTTTTGGGCGTAATATGTTTGGTAATCGTATTTATAGTCTCTTCGGTATGTGAAACTCCGAAACATTCTCATTTTCTTAACGTCAACAGTATTAAATTTCGATTATGGCTTCTGGTGAGGATGTCAGAATTGGCGAGGGGAAAAAACACCATGGCATGGTTATTCTCGATGCTGATGGTGAAGAATACATTGAGGACTCAATATCAGAGTGGCCTGAGGAGGGGGAGGTTGTAGTCGTTCATGGCGAAGATTGCGACCCTTGGTCAGATGAGTACGCGCTGCGACTTCATCGAATTCATCCCGGAAGCTCTGACAACCTACAGACAGCATCTTCTCATACTAAACATTTAGCCAATGTGTGTAGCTTGGAAGCAGGATTCGAATCCCGCGGGTGTTTACGTATTTCTTTTCAAGATCTCTCGAAACCACGTAACAACGATGGATTAAATGGTCGACGAGGTTTTAGGCAAATGTTCAGGCTCATTCGCTTAGGTTTGTCTACTTATTGGTTGCGAATAGAAACAGCTGTTAAAAAATTTTAGTTGGCATTTTTAAGACATTATTTCAATGTATACATTGCGGATTCTCCTATGCGAACCTCATGCAGTGTGTAGATTAAGTTTAACTAATTTTGTTCACGTTAGAATTTCTGTTTTCCAGTTGCAGATGAACCTCCAAATGATGTATCACCTGATTCTGGCATAAGTGAGCTTCATAATCTTACTCCAGAAGAGCAAGCGAGGCAAAGAGAAGAATGGGCGGCAGAGTTGGCAAAGGTCTGTCTTTAGTGAAAGAAATTTCTGTTGATTGTTGGAGGTAGTCTTAGAGAGTCAGATGTTTACAAATATTGGACAAAATCCTGGTAATGATTTACCAAACCATCATGAACGATTTTTATATCCTGCTTTCAAATTGATCTTTTTAATACTTAACTGGTATTACAATTGTATATGCTGTGATGGATTCTTTACAATTGAAAGCCTTCTGTACATTCTTTTATGTGTTGATACTATGATGATGGTACCTTGACACAATGTTTATTTTGATCATATGTTGACTACTGTTTTATTGAAATGTACATTGTATTGTTTAATCAACTTGTGACTTAAGAGTTTGATGACAAACAGATAAAATCTTACTGACTTCATAGTTTAATATTCTATGTTGATAAAGTACTCAGTCATACAGAAGAATACCTTATAGTTAGTGCACTTAATTAATGTGGCTAAGATTTGTCTAAGTCAGAACTAAATTGTAAGTATATTGTTATTATTATAAAATGAGTGATTGCTAGATTACTTTAGTAGTTGTAAACAAGTAATTTTTATCAGAGAATTGTTTATTGTTGAAATCATAAGCATAAGCCTCAAATTTGACAGATTTTAAGTGTTGTAGCCAATCAAGTTTTTTGTGTTATTAGTCGAGATAAAAACTTTGTCAATTCATTTCATGATACAGATTGAAGAGGAAATCCAAACCCTGCGCCATGTTCTTTCTTCCAAAGTAAATGCTGCTCATGAATTAAAAAGAAAATTGGGTCTAACAACATGGAAGGAGTGGACTGATGATATGAACCAGAGTATTCGGAATGTCAAGGAGTCACAGGTGTAAGTATTTATAATCATACATTCTTGTATATGGGAATATGCAAATAGGTGAGGAAATGTTATTAAAACGAAACAGTATGAGCTGGTCATTGTGTGGTAATCTATAAAAAAAATTTACTTTTTATTTGTAAACTAAGAAAGATGTTTTTAATTTGGGTTTATGTCAAATGATTTAAGTTGCTGTTTTTTGATACTTATACCTTTGCAGTATACTTGTGTATTTATTTAAAATATTTATCTTGATGTACCGTTAGCTAAAGGATGACTAAGAATTTACATAACTTAAAGTGACTTAAGTGACAGGTGATGGTTCAAAAGCCAGCTATTTAAGACATTGCAATAGGATATTTATACCAAATTAAACAAGTTATAAAGTTATGAAAATGTTTACATTTACATTTACATTTGAACCCTGCAAACCGCTAGAGCGCATGGCAGGGGGTGTAAAACACCGATATACCTATCTAACCTGCACTGCTGTTCGCTTCTCTAACACATCGTGGAAAGAATGACCAAAAATAACTAACTGTCCTGGCAACTATCTCCCTGTAACTCTTCTTCATTTTGTCCCGAAGATCACGTTCGGTACTAACTGGGATGGCAATATCAACAACCACCTCCCTGAGATCCATAGTGAGAAATTTATTAAAAAGCTTCCTACGGTAATCTAGTCTTCTATCACTATGCGAATTCCATCCGAGAGATTCTATCATAGCTGAAACACTGCTGTCAAATCTGGAGTCACCCTTAACAAACCTAGCTTCCCTACGTTGAACCATCTCAAGGCTGGAAGAACTGGTCGAATCAGGGAAAAGTACGCTGTTTCTTTTACTCTCCATGAGCATCCCCTTAAAATTCTGCTGGCTAAACTTTGCATCCTATTCGCTTTACCTACCACGTTTTGAATATGCTCTTTGAAGGAAAAACTACTACTGAGCATAATATCTAGGTATTTATGATGCCTCACGAACTGCAACGGATAACCTGAAATATTATAGGGAACATGGGTAACATTAGTGGAACGCGTAAAATTCATAGCTACGCACTTCTTTACATTCAAGTCTAACTACCAATCTCTGCACCAACCTGCAATAATGTTCAGATCGTTCTGTTAACAACAAATGTCATCTGGAGTTACAATCTCTCTATAAATAACAGTATCATTGGCGAATAACCTAACCTTACATCTAACATTATCATACATTGTTCTTTTGAAGACGAAACTTTCAATTTACCTACTTAAGATAATCACAATAATGATTTATGCTGATACCTGAATCCTAGCTTCACAATATAATACAGAAATCCTAGCAGCATTTCATCAGCCTTTACTGAAAGGAAGTTAAAATATAACCAAGGAAGTGAAAAAATGGAGGCACAATCATTGAAATATATAAAATATGAATGATAGTCTCCACTTAACACTAATTCTTGCCTAGCCGTTATGAAATATTGGACTTACAGTACCAAATGTTTTACTCAAAAAATGTTGATTAATAATTTTCTCATGCTGGGGCATTTATCCAAACATCCTCTTACCATAGCATTGCACATAGGAAAATATGTATAAATATATTTATACATACACCTCTTACAGCAACAGGTAAAGAAAATGGGCATAGGTGAAGGGGTTTAAAGGTAGTTACTTATGAATCATATAGAATACATAAAATATGGAATTTTCTTAAATTATTTATGTGATATTGTAGGATTGAAGACTTAAAAGATGGGGGCAATATGGATTGCATTGAAGTACAGTGCACATAACTATGTTATGTGTAATAACAAATTTTTCAAGAAGGTGAAACCATGGTCACTTGTTAGTAAAGCAGGATTAGTTAAGCCAAAATTAGCGTTAAGGATACCATGTTGTCTGTTATACTACTGCAGGTTTTTGAAGAAATATTGTATCAGTAACTCTTCATAAGAAATTTTTTCAAACAATAC
Organism: Ladona fulva; assembly: GCA_000376725.2. NCBI lineage: Eukaryota > Metazoa > Arthropoda > Insecta > Odonata > Libellulidae > Ladona > Ladona fulva. The sequence continues at coordinate 303,607 of KZ308456.1, read as the reverse complement.
TAAAAAAAAAATTTCACAGACTTCCAGGTGAGATAGAAGTATGAAATTTAGGGATTCGTTATAAGGCTAATTGAATAAAAGATTTCAATATTTTTTTACCAAAAATATCCTGGGTTTAATTCTAGACCCCAAGAAGTACTTCCGTTAGCAATTCATGGAATGGAAATTCTTACCTTCTATCTTATTGGTCATGTAGTATTGTTTTTGATTTATAACAGCAATACTTACACAAATATTACAAAGTTATAATAATGTAAAATGTAATGTAAAAATACACAAATTTTACAAAAAAAAATTATGAATCTTCGTGGTTGTAAAAATAAGCTGTCCCAAAGCAATTATTGAATCTGAATTCATGCATTTTTGTGTAAAAATACAAGGGTAATTTAGGCTCATTTAGTAAGAACGGGTTATGATTGTATTTTTGATGAGGTGATTTCCTGTGATTTGGATATTTCTACAGCAATATCACACAAGTATACAATCATACTGTTGTTAATGGTTTAAAAATAATGCAGTAATGCCTCACTTTGTGCATACCTCTAGATATGAGAAACTCAAATGAGCTCAGAATTTTCAAATAATAAGCAAGCTTTCCTGCTGAGATATGCCTTCACATATTTCTTCTAAATGCTTCATTTGAGCAACCTCTCCATGTGAGCCAGTGCTCATAAGCATTTTATTTAGCTATTTTAAGTTTAAACTTCTTACACAAGAGTTAAGTGTCTTGTTTAGGTTTAAGCTAGGATTTTTTGTTGTGTTTTTTAATTTAAACTTTCATTTATGTATATTTTCTGCCATAATTTTATGCAAGACAATGTAAATAGCAGTATCTCATATTCTTTTGTGATTAATAATGCATTAAAAGGTCTAGGATTGATGTGAAAAGCGTAAATGTGTTGGTATTTTTGGGGCCTGGATTGCGTTAATGGGTTTTCCATTATTTTTAGGGGAAATTCGTTTTTTTTTAAATCAAAATAAAAAATTCAAGTTTTATGGAGATATATTAAAGGTAACCCCATCTTTCTCTCGGAATAATTTTTTCATCATTTCTCCATTTTGTAGCATTCATTGAATGCAGTTAGGCACTGAAGCTAACTGAGTGATGGTGGGTAGTAAACTATTGAAGTAAATACAGTGAAAGCTGTGTAAGGTGACCACTCATGGGACTATCCAAAAGTGGCCTCCTTAGACAGGTGGTCTCTAGCAAGATTAGGTTATAAAAGGTGAGGAGAGGTATCCTTATTTAAAGGAATTATTACATTCACTAAAACTGCAAGAATATTTATGCTAATAATAAAGAAGCAAGAAAATGCAAAGAAATTAAAAATTTGCTTCACAATAAATGGACTATGTGATGGATCAGTTTCCACAAAGGAGATTTCATTTTTATGGCCTTTTTATAAATTGGTCTACTGATATTTGATTTAATTTTTGTATTTTTTTACAAATTGAGTCTGCAATTATCTCTTTTGCCTCACAACTTGTCTCTAAAAATTCAGGATGTTTCTTGGGTGCAAATTTAGTCATTATTTTATCAACCATTTCTGACACAATTTTATGAGTTAAGGGATCTTTTGCATCCCCAATATTTGGTGTCACGTCTTTATCACTGCACTTATGTATCATGAAATTCTTCAATTAAAAACATCATCTGTAGGAAAAGATTGAAAAACTGCCATTTTTTGTCACAATCTACAAAATTATCCATGTCACAGGCTTCTATACATAGGGAATGAACTTTGTTTACAAAATAGCAAATGAACTTTGTTTACAAAATCACATGTATCAGAAACATTTTTTAGCCCAGTAATTTTTACAGCCTAATGTGAGACAGATTGTATCGAATTTATTCACATTTAGGTATAGAATCTGAGAGAAGTAATCGTCAGTAATTATATTTGAAAACTCTTAAGGCATCTCTATCTAAAAGTTGAAAAACTGATTTGCTTTTTGTGGGTTACAATTTAAATCAATGATCCTCATCAAGTTTTTGTGCAAGCTAACCTAGCTTCCTGGTTGGTCCATCCACAGTTTGATAATAATATTGTTAGTAAGGTCTTTTTCAGTCGTTGATCTGATTTGCTGGTTGGCAAACAACTGCTCAGTTGATAGTGTGAACACACTCATTTTCTTCAATAGTTTACTACCCAAAGTTTAGTCCAATTTTTTTGCTGGCTGACCAAAACCCGTATGTTTGAAACATGTCTTACCGTGTTTTTTCTAATTTTTAAGTTGCTCCATTGTTTACCCAGCAATATCATCTACACTTATCTTATGAGATTAATCTATTTATTTAGGTTTGCTTTTTACTTCATCTTTATTTTTTAGTATATCGAGTACATTCTTATTTTAAAGTAATTATTATATACATCAGAGTTATAAAAAATTATATTCTTTATATTTTATTAAGTTACATAGTAGTGTCATTTTCTGTGCATCACCATAAATGTAACAGTTCTTCAGTTATTTTTAATGATACCACCAAAAGCAATGGAATGAGAGCTTCTATATTATTGTAATATTGTTAGTAATTGGTGATTATTCCAATGTTTTCCTATGCTCATAGTTTCATAAATTCAAAATTGAACATTTACTGTTTAAAATGTATTGAAAAATAATTTTATCAGCCAATGTTCATGCTGTTAAGGATTAATTGGAATGTAAGTGAGCCATCATGTTAGGATTTTCCTCTGTTCAATTGTTGTTTTAATATTATCAGCCAGGTCCAGTTGGAGAATGGTTTTCTTGTTTAGGTAATTGAGGTGTTCTGTTAGACTTGTTATTTCTTTACTTACTTAATGGAAGAAATCCAAGATTATTGTGTGCAAAAAAATAGGCATTTGTTTCTTTCTATGTCTGAGCTGTAGAAACCTGCATTTAATTATTCATACCCAAAATGGGGTATGCTGATTGCTTCTGGTAATTGGTATTTGAGGAAAATTTTCTTTGTGAATACTTGGATTCCTTTATTTGCTTCCATTTAGCAATTATTATTGCTTTCATTTGATCATATATTCTGCACTCTTTGTTCTTCATCTTCATTGATTTAACTTATTTTCCAAAAGAGCACCGTCTTATATATTATGGACTTTTTGGTGATTTAACTGTGATATCTTTTTGGCTTTCATGTTGAGTTTCTATCATCAAAATTATCTTTTGGAGGTATTTATTCACTAAATCATTTGCAACTTTCACTTGCACTCGCGTATTAAATGCTCATTAAAATCTATATTTTTTCACTTTTTGCTTTACTTGTAGTTGATAGTATTATTTTCAGTGGGCCCTGTATTATTTTTCAATACCCTGCATAATCCCATGTTGCAGGTGTGTTAAGCTAGGAGAAACTGTGAACCAAGTGGGAATTGCTGTTGTCCGTGCCCCAATGTGAGTTAAGTAATCAATTTCAAAACTCCTCCCTTTTGGATTGTGATTTTTTTTGTGTGATGGCAGAATTAATAGATACCTAAAATTTTGGGCTCCTGCATCCATCACAGTGAAGTATTTCCAGGAATCCCACACTTTAAACTAAAAAAGCGTAGTATTCACTTTTGAGATTTTTTGTAATTTTAACTTATTATAATTTATCATTGTTCAGGTGCCACTTTGTTTTACCATAATGATTATTTAGAAACAGTATTTACTGTAATATTTTCCTTGGGCTCAATTACATTTTGGAAAGCTTTTAATTTTTCCTTCTAATAATTTAGGTAAGTTTACCTCTCAAGCAATTGTTTTTATCTAGCTTCCGCTTCTCAAAAAGAAAACTTTGTTTCTGTCAAGATATCAATTACCATTTGATTTCCACAGTGTGTTTGTATGGTAATTTCATAATTTATGGAAGTATTAGTGTTAGCTGCACTTAACTGCAATATGATGTTATTGTATATAGGAAATTGGTCTCTAAAACTCAATAAAATTTGTAAATAATGTTGAAAATTCCTATATGTTTGTACAAAAAGCAAATTTTCTGTGGAAGGGAATCTCTAATATGAAGTTCCTGAAGGATATATTTAGATGTATTGTTTCTTGTTTAAATAACATAGGTAATGGAATATGCATTTCTAGTTAATATACTAACAGCTCATAATTTTTCATATTTTATTCTAGATTGCTGTTTGGGTGAGTTCATTCCTGATTGATATAACTTTAAGAAAACCTTCATGTAATCCTTTAATATTTTCAATTCATAAATGTAATCTAGTCATTTTAGCTATATTTGCTCCAGTGAAATTGTTGGTGTTCAACAATATTATTTTGTAGCCCCCTTGTTAGCATGAAAAATATATATAAATTGAAAGTTATTTCCTAATAACCAATTATTTTTACTTATGTGGCCTTTTTCCAGAATTATTGTTCATATATTGCAAATTTCATCTATGTTAAGAGCATAGGACTCAGAAAATGTAAAATACATTGTCATTTTTATTGCTAAAACAGTTTTCATGGATCCTCTAAAACTATGCTTAACTAGTTCAATTTGTAGTTAAAAAAATTGCATTAACTAGCTTAATTTTCTTAGATGTTGGTTCTATCCTTCTCTACAATTATTGATAGGCTCTTTGCAGCTCTTTGTTTACATATGAGGGCTGTATGATAAGCACCTGTGTTAGGCAAGAAAATGCATTTTTTATTTAAACTTCTCAGAAAATATTTTATTAATCATATTACCCACGTTATCCATCTTGCCAAATTACATAATAGCTACCCCTACCGTGCTATGCGTTAAACTTAAACTTGTAAATTTTAGCTGCAGAGGTCACCATCGTACGGAAGTACACGTCGATGTTGTTTCAGATAGTGTTTGTGTCGTTGTTTTAACGTGTTAGAGAAGGTTGAATTTAATTTACCTTTATTACGATGGAAATTCCTGGTAAGAAAAGAAAATGAAAGGTTGAAGTGATCACCTAAATATTAACATTATGTTTAAGGAAAGTGTTAGTCGATGTTCATTCGATGTTAAAGCCGCTTAAAATTGCCAATAATGAATGTTGTAACCGTTAAATAATATGTTATCTCTCTTGATTTACGAAAAGTAGAGACTTACATCTTTTAAAGATTAAGCTTGTTTAATTTATGACTTGTAGGAAATTTTCGGGTGTTGTTTTGGTAAATTAAAAGATATAAACTTTTCTGCCCGAAATACTTCGTTACCTTTTCATATTACCGTATATGGTTATCTTTAAATATGTATTCATAGAGAAATACAATTCTTTTGTCTCTGGTAGTTTATCTCCAGAACCCTACATATATTTAGTATTAAATGCCAGCGTTAATATGTTTGTCGCTTTAAACTACTTAATTGTGTACTGTTGTGAGTATATTATTCATCCAAATATCATTTGTCACGCTTCGTTAACAGTGCCGGTTGATATAATTGAGGATCAGTTTACCTTTCCTTCGTTGAACTCACCCAACCAGAAGTTCATCTGCTTGTGATTTTTTTAATGCGTTGCCGTGACGTAACGTAACCACGATCGTGGCCAGTGTGAAAGCAGACTCGGTCCTTTTTCTTGCTGTGGAGGTGTACGTGGCACCGTGAATTCTAGTTAGTGGTTAGGTTTATCCGTGAAAGTTTTGGGCGTAATATGTTTGGTAATCGTATTTATAGTCTCTTCGGTATGTGAAACTCCGAAACATTCTCATTTTCTTAACGTCAACAGTATTAAATTTCGATTATGGCTTCTGGTGAGGATGTCAGAATTGGCGAGGGGAAAAAACACCATGGCATGGTTATTCTCGATGCTGATGGTGAAGAATACATTGAGGACTCAATATCAGAGTGGCCTGAGGAGGGGGAGGTTGTAGTCGTTCATGGCGAAGATTGCGACCCTTGGTCAGATGAGTACGCGCTGCGACTTCATCGAATTCATCCCGGAAGCTCTGACAACCTACAGACAGCATCTTCTCATACTAAACATTTAGCCAATGTGTGTAGCTTGGAAGCAGGATTCGAATCCCGCGGGTGTTTACGTATTTCTTTTCAAGATCTCTCGAAACCACGTAACAACGATGGATTAAATGGTCGACGAGGTTTTAGGCAAATGTTCAGGCTCATTCGCTTAGGTTTGTCTACTTATTGGTTGCGAATAGAAACAGCTGTTAAAAAATTTTAGTTGGCATTTTTAAGACATTATTTCAATGTATACATTGCGGATTCTCCTATGCGAACCTCATGCAGTGTGTAGATTAAGTTTAACTAATTTTGTTCACGTTAGAATTTCTGTTTTCCAGTTGCAGATGAACCTCCAAATGATGTATCACCTGATTCTGGCATAAGTGAGCTTCATAATCTTACTCCAGAAGAGCAAGCGAGGCAAAGAGAAGAATGGGCGGCAGAGTTGGCAAAGGTCTGTCTTTAGTGAAAGAAATTTCTGTTGATTGTTGGAGGTAGTCTTAGAGAGTCAGATGTTTACAAATATTGGACAAAATCCTGGTAATGATTTACCAAACCATCATGAACGATTTTTATATCCTGCTTTCAAATTGATCTTTTTAATACTTAACTGGTATTACAATTGTATATGCTGTGATGGATTCTTTACAATTGAAAGCCTTCTGTACATTCTTTTATGTGTTGATACTATGATGATGGTACCTTGACACAATGTTTATTTTGATCATATGTTGACTACTGTTTTATTGAAATGTACATTGTATTGTTTAATCAACTTGTGACTTAAGAGTTTGATGACAAACAGATAAAATCTTACTGACTTCATAGTTTAATATTCTATGTTGATAAAGTACTCAGTCATACAGAAGAATACCTTATAGTTAGTGCACTTAATTAATGTGGCTAAGATTTGTCTAAGTCAGAACTAAATTGTAAGTATATTGTTATTATTATAAAATGAGTGATTGCTAGATTACTTTAGTAGTTGTAAACAAGTAATTTTTATCAGAGAATTGTTTATTGTTGAAATCATAAGCATAAGCCTCAAATTTGACAGATTTTAAGTGTTGTAGCCAATCAAGTTTTTTGTGTTATTAGTCGAGATAAAAACTTTGTCAATTCATTTCATGATACAGATTGAAGAGGAAATCCAAACCCTGCGCCATGTTCTTTCTTCCAAAGTAAATGCTGCTCATGAATTAAAAAGAAAATTGGGTCTAACAACATGGAAGGAGTGGACTGATGATATGAACCAGAGTATTCGGAATGTCAAGGAGTCACAGGTGTAAGTATTTATAATCATACATTCTTGTATATGGGAATATGCAAATAGGTGAGGAAATGTTATTAAAACGAAACAGTATGAGCTGGTCATTGTGTGGTAATCTATAAAAAAAATTTACTTTTTATTTGTAAACTAAGAAAGATGTTTTTAATTTGGGTTTATGTCAAATGATTTAAGTTGCTGTTTTTTGATACTTATACCTTTGCAGTATACTTGTGTATTTATTTAAAATATTTATCTTGATGTACCGTTAGCTAAAGGATGACTAAGAATTTACATAACTTAAAGTGACTTAAGTGACAGGTGATGGTTCAAAAGCCAGCTATTTAAGACATTGCAATAGGATATTTATACCAAATTAAACAAGTTATAAAGTTATGAAAATGTTTACATTTACATTTACATTTGAACCCTGCAAACCGCTAGAGCGCATGGCAGGGGGTGTAAAACACCGATATACCTATCTAACCTGCACTGCTGTTCGCTTCTCTAACACATCGTGGAAAGAATGACCAAAAATAACTAACTGTCCGGGCAACTATCTCCCTGTAACTCTTCTTCATTTTGTCCCGAAGATCACGTTCGGTACTAACTGGGATGGCAATATCAACAACCACCTCCCTGAGATCCATAGTGAGAAATTTATTAAAAAGCTTCCTACGGTAATCTAGTCTT
>KZ308456.1:256547-273622 GCA_000376725.2 Ladona fulva | reverse complement strand
GCCAGTCACTGCACCAACCTGAAATAATGTTCAAATCATTCTGCAAACAACCAATGTCGTCCGGAGTTACGATCTCTCTGTAAATAACAGTATCATCGGCGAATAGCCTAACCTTACATCTAACATTATCCACTACATCGTTAATATAAATTAGGAACAAAATCAGACCTAATACACTACCCTGCAGAACACCGGATGTGATGCATACCTCATCAGATAAAATTCCGTCCAACCCGACTCGCTGCAATCTGTTTCCTGAAAATAATTTTATCCAGTCAACTACTTGTTCATTAATCCCGTACACCATCAACTTATGGATTATTTTTACATGCGATGCTCTATCGAAAGCTTTTCTAATATCTAGAAATACAGCATCTGTACTGGTATCCTTTTCAGCTGCTTTAACTAAGTAGTTGACAAAAAGGGCTTACTGGGTATCGCATGACCTACCCTTACGAAAACCATGTTGACATTTACTAATTGCCCCCTTATCACCTAGAAAACGCATAATTGAACTGGCAAGAATATGTTCAATTATTTTACAGAGAATTAATGTTAAAGATATCGGTGGGTAGTCTTCCAGTTTTGAGGAATGCCCTTTTCTTAGAAACTGGAGTGATATGCGCTCTTCTCCACAACATATCATACATACTCCACACGATATCCTTAGGTACAACGCCTTCATTCAGGGTTTTCCTATAAAATACGTAAAGAAGGGGAGCAAGCTCATTCGCCAGTGTTTGAATAACAAGAAATGGTATACCTTCTGGTCCCGGCACTTTCTTCTTGTCTACCGCTCTCAACAACTTTCCTATTCCATCCACTGACAACTGGATTGGCCCCATCTTTGAATCAACCCACATAGAAAATTCGTTCATGCATCCATCGTCCAAAGTAAAACTTTCCTGGTAGTGTTGATTAAGTAAATTCGCTTTTCCCATCGATTCACTAATTGTTAATCCCACTTCATTAACAAGACTGGGTACTGAAGACTGACCTCAATGAGATTCTCGGACATATGACCAAAACTCCTTCTGGTCGACTCCTCAAGACTATAAAATGGTGTTAGATCTATATTCCTGAAACTCATTCTGTGATTCTTCCTAAACCAATCTTTGCACTTCTGTGTATTTCTGCCGCTCAATTTCAAAGTCTACTCCGAGCCTCTCTAATCTCTTCATCCGAGCATGTAAAATCCTTTGCTTCCTATGTAACGCCCGCATTTCGGGTTTCATCCAATGTGGTTCCTTATGCTTCCTCACGGTTTTAATTTGGACGAACCTAGCTAAGCCTTCTTTATGGATATGGAGGAACTCTATCCAGCTGTCCTCAATGCTATTACCACTCAATAAACAATTATAGTCGTCCCTATTTAGATTGATATAATCCCTGAATTCCAAAAATCTAGCCTTACGAAACATATAAACCTGCTGCGGTGGCTTGAGTGGTTTTACTATTTCTGTTTTAATTGCAGCTATAATATCATGGTCCGAAATTCCGTCAATTATATTTAGATCATCGAATAAGTGTGAATGTGATGTGACTAATAAGCTTAATACATTACCTCGACCTTCGCGAATCATCCTCATAACATTCTTATTAAGTTGGTCTAAAGCATGGAGCAAAAAAGTATCTATCAATGTCTGCAATATATTTTTCTCTCTACCAGAATACAAACTCTATAAATTATCCCAATCAATACGGGGAAGGTTAAAATCCCTTCCTATAATTATGATAGTATCCTTCATTTTCTTCTGAATAATCACTAATGATTCAGCTAGTTCCTCTATCCATTCAATCTTGCCATCAGGAGGCCGATAAAATGAACAATAAAGCACCTTCCTTCCGTTCCGTCCAAGAACCGAGATCCATACCATTTCACTTGTACCGCACCCTAAAATGTTGAAGGAGTATAGGTTTTATATGAGTAATTTGGGTATTGTATGTTTAAATATGGAGTGGATGTGTATTTATGTTAATATTTTTATTTTCTATTAAGTAAAAATTTCTCAGGAAACAGTTTTTTTATGACTCTCTAGGTTACAAGGCCATATCTATATTTTTTCACTCTTTTAACATGAGCACTGTGTTAAGGTTTACCAGAAAAACTTCATTTTTCAAGTGGTATAAATTAATCTATCATGCTGAAAGTAACTTAGAAATATATTTAATTGTATTCATTTTCATTTTTTCCAGACCAAAATTGGTACATCCCGCTCGAATTCAACTCAGAGCTTTGATGAGGCCCTCCGTGAAGCTGACTCTAGAAGGTCTGGATCTATTGGAGGAGCAATGTCTCCACCATCAGCAACCACCCCAACAATTGCTGAAGAAGATGGTTCTATAGTCAAAGGGCCCCTTTCATAGAAGGCCAAAGAAGTTTTCTAGAAACAATGGTGGAGGAATGAGGTGGAATGGTGCTTAATGGCACTAACCTTTATTCATCTCTATATTTCTGTGGAAGTTGTTCATTTCCTTGCTTCCCTCACAAATTTTCTGCAATTATACTGACTTCATATATCTAATAGTACTGGTGCAAGCCAGATAAACTAAAATTAGAAATCAGGTGGAATCATGGTGTTTATTCATTTATTCTCTGGATACATTTCTGTAACTGGAAGATGTTGCTTTTACATTGCATTTAGATCATAAATTCAGCAGGGTAATTTGATAAAAGTATTCTTCTTATGTGCCTGAGGAAAATAATGAAGCATCTTTCAACATATTTTAAGGAAATGCTGATTGGTGTATAATAGAATACTTAAGATCGAAATACTGGGCATTTCATATCTTCTGTGAAATATGTGATGTTTTCATTGAAATAATTCCCTCCAAAATGAACTATTAATCTCTTCTGATACAAACAATGTAATGAATAGTTGCTTTCACAGTAATATTAGAGAAGTTAGTCACAGAAAATGCTGCTCATTATTTCAGACTCTGGCTAGCATGCTTTGGTGTTATCATATTCTGCATTTTGTGCTCCAGCAAATATTTTTGTGATTAATGCTGTTATTTTAGTTTTGCACCTAAAGCAATTATTGTTCCTGTGTAAGGTTAATATTAGTTACTTAAATGATATATTTCACTAATCGAAACTATTTTTGTGCAATCTGAATAAAACGAGTATATGGTGAGGAGACGTAGTTCATAATTAAGATATATTTATGTGTATGCCTTAATATGTGTGATTACTCAAATTTTTGAGCATTTTGTCATTTAAAAGGTGACAATTCAGTTTTTTGTCATGAATTATTTCTTTCCCATACTCTTCTTTGGTTTGAAGAAAAAAGGCCACCAATTAAGGAAAATATTCTTGCCATTTTTCTTATATTGATAATCAGAATTAGTTTTGTTTTAGAAAGTCATTCAGTAAAGCACTATTAGTTTGGAAGAAAATTGATATTAAAAGAAATAATGTCATTCTTGATGGAGTATTTGATATTTTTAATGTAGTCACTGTGTGTGGTACTGAATCATTGTGAATAATTATATTTTTTTGTAATTTAACTTTGTCTAACTTAATTTTTGTTTTACTGTTGAATAAAGAGCTTTATACCATGCTGATTGTCTTATTCATTTGGTGTGACAGAAGTGTCTTATCCTGCATCCAATTTTATGACAGGTGAAGTTGAGTCCCTTTTTTACACATTTCCTGCTATTGATATCCCAATCTATGCAGATACATCTAACTTGAAGTGGAGATGCCAAGTACATTCAAATCATTACTTTGCTTCTTGCTTCCAGAAAATTGTTCAATTATATATACCAAGATTTCTCCTGGGGAATGTAGAGGTTTTTGTCATTTTGCAATTTCCAGTGGTGTACAGAAATATATTGTTACAATACTACTGTCTACAAGTAGACTTCTACACATGATTCAGCTGAAGATGTCTACTCTTCGATTAAACTATTTGCATGAAATATATTCTGTGGAAAGTACGAAATCTTTTTCACTTCTTTAGTATGTCTCCCTTCCAAAAAGTTGAGCTTGAACACTTAAATTCATATTGGCACAATGTTCAAAATTTTCTAATTGTGTCGTCATGATCATAACTAACTAAAATGTTCACTTATACTTTCTTCTTGAATCTATAAAAACAAGATGATTCAAAACTGTGGTCATGCGTAATTAGCTTCTGAAGTGATAACTGTTATAGTGATGGAATGGTTAGTATGAAATGGACTAAAAATTATTTTAATTTTCTGAGTTCAGCTTGACAGTTTTTGTGCAAAAGGCATTTTATTTTAGAGGTGTTCAAACAAGAAGACTTTCTGCATTATCAAAGAGATTGGGTACTTGCCATTCATCAAAAAAGTTAAGGGTTGCCAGCTGAGGCATTTTGACTTTGGGTAGAGGAACCCTGCATTTTTATGCCTTAAGGTTTTCTAAAACTTATCATAAATTTCACATAGTTTGAAAAACTAACTAATGAAAGGTGGCTATCATTCAATGAAAACTATGTGAATTTCCTCAGATAATGTTGCTGTCGTTTTAGATGTAAGGGGTAGCTAGTATATAATGAAAACCACCAACCTCCATACCAACTTTATTGTTGATCAATATCAAACAATGTGTCAATAAAATCAATGCTGAAAAGTATGACTTCATGGTAAAATCTTGCTGAGTAATAAGACTTCTAACATTTCTGTTAAAATAAACACTTAATGTTTTAAAGATGTATTTGGTAACTTATAACACAAAGGAAAAGTTTTACCCTGGTTTCAAGAGGCACTTTCTAACTAGACCCTTATCATGTATAGCTCTAGGGTTGTCCAAATGTTGGTGTGCAAGGCTCCAGATTTCCTGTAGAATCCAAAAATAAATCAAGTTATCAATTGCTTATCCTACCATGTCTCTTGCCATAAATCTGTAATTTGCTAGTTCTGCAATTATGCTGCATGAATTTCTCATCAAGAAGCTCCTCCTGAAAATTTTGTATGGGGTCTCCATGGCCTTTGGCATATTTGGAAGCCAATAAATCATTCTATATTCCCATAAGAGGTCTCATGAGAAAGTTAAAGGGTCACATGTAAATAATTTGCTAAGTCAATCTTGCCATGTTGGTAATGTTTATTGAATCATTATATAGATCTAATGCAAATAATGGAAAAGGTAGAAGGAGAGGAGGTAAGAAGTTTTAGCCAGGTACAATTGACTCAAAGTATCATAATCCAGACTTAGGTTACTAAAGTATGAAATAAATAACATCTTAGAAAAGGTATGTATAAGGTATATGTGGGAATTAACTCATTTTAGCAACTATGATCTTAAGTCAAGGAAGCAAAATATTTTGATAGAAGAGACAATAAATGAGTATATATAGTTGAATTTATGAATACAGTACCAATTTCATTATATTCTTGTTTTCAAGTCATGTTGTTGAGTAGCTGAATAATTTACTTAACGAAGTCTCTGAATGGTTGTATATTTGAATCTTTATCAAGTCTTGAATCATTGAATATTTAGATTAAGTCATCAAACTGTTTTGGATGATCTAGTTTGCCATTGACTCAGTGAAACTCAATTAAAGAACTACCTATTAGAGTAAAGAATTGTGTGTTTTCTGGAATCACTGCTTAAGCTTTGAAGTAATATTAATAACCATGAATAGACTTCCATGAAATGCTGGAATGATGAAGTACTATCCCCTTGGCATCAGTGTGATATCCAAAGTATCCAGAATATCACCAAGCTGATTGGCATAATGCACATGAAACCACTGTATAGTTCATACAACTACCACAAAAACATTGGGAGGAAATAAAAGGTTACCACAAATTAAAAAATAAAAGTTTAATGAAATTATCTTAATGAAAGTCACTAGGAATGCTAGGAACATAGATTTGCTAAGGTTGTGTGACCTAAGTACACTTTTGTATGTAGTTGGCATCAAATTTATTAATATATTCTTTTCCTGTGCATGTATTATGTATATATAGACCCTAGCTCTTTCAGTAATACCTCATTCTCTGTAGCATAAATTAATAACAAAGGATATTTTTCTTTATTCATTTCATTAAGGAATTTAAGGTATAAACTAACTGAAATTGATTACTAACTTTTTCAAGAGTTTATCAGTTTCCATTTCCTAGAGCAGTTATAGGCTAATCGGGCAAATCCATCATTATTTTTTCTAGTGTACTAGTGTAGTGTGTCGTACCTTTGATACTTTAAAATTTAACTGGAAAGTATTTCTGATCAGTCAACTTTATAGAAGTATTACAAACGATATAATGACTTGAGGCTTTCCTGGTGGATAGCTTGGGTAAAAAGCTCTCAGGTTATCATCCAGGTGAATTCCAGTGACCATGTCCACCATGTCGCCAATGTTTCGACGGCCGACTCTGCCATCTTCCTCAGGGCTGCTGAGATTCATCACATGACCATATGCAAATTCATTTTAAACAGAGAAATTTTCAGAGAGCTCACAGACTAATTAATTTTGTCTTTATAAGGTTTGAAAATAAGGAAAAGAATTATATTTTACAATTCAGTATTTTGGAACAATTCTCTTATTTGGCATAATCGTCGTGAAAAATTTTCATTGTAGCATGACTCCTGCTTTACTTTATGTTCATATTACCGGATGTTAGCTTTTATTGTAACATACCTGAAACAAACATTTTCCCGGTTTTCTCAAAATCTTACAGTTAAATTATTTTGTTGGTAATAGAGGTTACATACTGTATGGTTGGCAATAGAGTAGGATTTCAGGAGCGCTCTACGACGCTCGACTGATATCTGTGTATAATTCGACTTCTGTCGACTCCTGTGCGTGTTATGGCGGTTGTGGCCGAAACGAAGCTTTGTGGAATACAGTTTTGATAGAAACCGCCAAAATGGGGGATAAGGCGTTAATGAGGGTAACTCTAAAATTTCCTTCGCCTCGTATTTTAGTTTAAATTGCTTTACTTTATGATTCATCTTGTTATGTTCAGGGATACGTCTGATCATACTTAGATAAACAAAAAATTTAGCCCGCTTGTTAATTCCTTAGTTATTTGATGTTTTAAAAATGAAAATGTAATTCATGGATTACGTTGTGTAGTTTTATTATTCTAAATTTGAAATAATTGCTAGAAAAGACACTATAGTAAGCATTTCCCATAGGATTACTACTATTATAATGCTAACTTTGTATCCTAGCAAATAGCTGAAAATAAGTTAAAGGCGTTTTCCATTGGCACCATGGGGAAACGTCAAATGTCTAAGAAAGAGATGGAAGAGCAAAGAAAGCGGGAGGAAGAAGAAGCTGCTGCACAGGTCAGATAGCATGATTAAGTTTTAAATTATCTTGTTTAGCAACAGGCGGTGTGATTTCATGATGTTATATACAACGAAGATCCCCCACAAGCTAAAGATATTATAGAAAGTTATTTTTATTGAAGAGCATTGATTATAATGTTGATTGTTTTGTTATTGGTGTTTAGGCCTTTGAAGAGTTCGTGGCAACTTTTCAAGAAAATCCCACAAAATCGGGGAAGGTGTGGGTGAAAGCGGGCACATATGATGCTGGTCGAAGGCGTAAGCATTTTGTTTCATTTGCCTGTGAAGTTCCATGGAGAAATTTTAATCTATAAGTTCCATAAACAAAATTACACCACTATTAGAATCACGAAGAATTATATAAATTTAAAAATGTATTTGCACTTATTTGCTGTCATCCTATGAAGATGAAGACACGAAAGAAAAGGGAAAACTATACAAGCCAACCTCAAGACTAGCCGAGCTTGCCGACAAATTGAGCACTCCTGAAAGGGCGATGGAGTATGCCAAGGTATTAACTGACAGAAGTGGTAGCAGCACGGGCAAAGGAGATAAACCTGATCGACCTGGGAAGAAGAAAGAAAAGGAGCGTAAAAAGAGTAACCTGGAGCTTTTTAAAGAAGAACTGAAGCTGTGAGTACTCTATTTTTTCTTTTATAGTTAACAAGGAAAATATAGTTAATTACCAGTAAGGTTACTGCGTAGAGAACATTTTTAAAGTTATCGAAACTACTATGAATTCGTTTGCCTTTGTTATGTTTACTGATTTCGAGAGATTGAGATGAAGTAGTCGGGGGAATTTTTTTTTGCTGAAATAACTTGAAGTCGTAGAATATATTCAGATTGTGTATGATTTCATTCAATTTATATTCAGGTTGTTTTATTATTTTTCAAAATTTAAAATTTCCACGTACTGATATTGTTATGCAACTACTGAAGTAATAGAATAGGGAAAATATAGCTCAACCTTCTAATGTTACCTGATGTAAGTTATGAATAAATTTTAGTTCTGATGTTTTACATACTGGTACTTTTCAATAGCAAAAGTGTATGTTTACCATTAGCTGACTTACATAAGTTTATGATCTTATGGAATAACAAGTGTGAAAAATAGGGGCATGACTGGGACTTGAACCCAGGTCTCCCACTTTCCGGGTAGGTATTCTAACTGCTGAACTACCATGCCGCGTCTCTTCCACACTGTTAAGGGAATGCTTTTGTGATTATTTCTTGGGATTTAGCCGCACAAATTTAATGTGCAAAATTTAACACCTTTACCTCAATATTTAAGATCTTCTGCTGAGATTAGTTCTATAGGAAACATGGAAATAATTTCTTTAGTCTCATATTCTTATGGATTATTTATGATGTACATGTAATGTCATGGGACAAAGAAAAATGCCAAAATCATCAATAGACAATGGGAGCAGTTAAAGGGTTAAGGATTAGGAAGTAATTAAAAGGTATTTAACTTTCCTCATATGCCTTTTGAATGGATGACATTGTTATCTTGTGCATAAACTTTCTGCGGTACTTTTAACTTTTTTTATTTTAAAATCTGAATTTTAAAAGTAATAAAAATGTGAATAAGCTATCTTTCATAGTTTTAGAGAAGGTGAATTACATAGCATGGATGAGATATGTGTCTGAAACCTAGTGGTGTTTCAAGAATGTTGAAGTTAAAGATAACAACCTAATTATTTTAAATGCACAGATGTTGATTTTTATTGAAATTATTACCTTTTAGTCTTATGATAATTTATTAGCTTAGTTTTTGTAATGTTTATACTCTTCTTTTTGTAGAATTTGTGAATATTTAACTGTTATCTACTATTTTGTTAATCTGAATGTTACAAGGATTGAGGAAAGGTGTATTTACTTTGCACGGTTTAGTCCCAGTCATATAGCCATTTTTCACCCCTATTATTCCTATACTCTGAATGTTACCTTTATCTGTATCTATGTTTATTTATTCAGTGTTTGAATCATTGTACCATTGACGGGGGCCTTTCAAAATATACATATGCACTGAAGAACATAAAAACAGAACTAAATCGTTAAATAAAAGCATTAAAATCATAACATTTTGAACTGTATGAATTGGTGCAAAAGTTTATATTTCTGATTGGAGGATTTGGTATATATTGAATCAGAAAAACGAGTGAGATTGGTTTCTAATTGAAATTATTTGTCTTTCTCATCATTAATTATGGTTTTTTATTTTACTTAAGGTCGTGTTTGTTTTTGTCCACAGGATCCAAGAGGAGAGAGAAGAAAGGCATCGTTACAAAGGTGCAGTGCGCACTCATTATGAAGATGCTCCTCCACAGAAAGGAGGTTGGTGTTGTGTATTTGATTTTGTCCCTGAAGGGTTTCTTCTAATCCATAAAGCTACTATTGTAGTTACCAAGAAAATGTCATTAAAAATAATTGAACTCTAGATAGTCTTATTTTTAATAGCAGAATCAAGTACAGTAGAGCCTCGAGTATCTGAGTCCTGATGATTTTCTGTATTTTCAAGGTACATATTTGTGTGCTTTGCCTTTTTAACTCACACATTCATGTACAGACACAGATTTTAAATTATTTTTGGTGTAATTGCACCATGCCAATTCAGCACAGACCAACAAATGTCTGCAACAGATTGACTGGTCTACATTTGCACTGTATAATCTTATTCACCATATAATGTCAACAAACTGATTACATTGTCCTTAAGCAAGGATTGGCTTAATAAATCAGAAATCACTACTACTGATACTAATATAGCATGTTGGTTTCATAACTTACATACAAAAGATGATCCTTCCAGATTATCAGAGGTGGCCCAAGCCCACATTAACTTGGATAATCAATACTCTGCTGTATAATTCTGTTGGTATGAGTAATTAAACAAGAGACTTTAGAGATTAAAATTTTGTTCTTGGTAATGTTAATTGATATTGATATTTTAATTAAAAAAATATGAGCTTAAATCTAAATAATTATGAATTAAATTGTAAATGATTTCACAAAGCTCAGTTTCATCTGCTTTTACAGTGGTTTTTATTAGTCTAATGTGTAAGTATACATTATGATTATTGATTGATTCTTAGTCACTTTGAAACATTGTTCACTTAATTTGGTGCTGTATTTCAGTTGTCAGTAATAAATTTGTCATATCGCGAAGATTTATGATTGTTGCTACCATGAGTTCTAGAATGCTAATAAAGAGCTGTTCTCTATTTTTAAAATTTCATTCAAATAAGTTTTTAAATGCTGAATTTTGTGGTTGAGATTCATTCTGATCTTATATGTAATACTGGATTTTGTTTCCATTAATCCTTCAAAATAAAACACATTTCAGAATCCAAATATGGTTCCTATGATACAGGTGATCCCACTACTACCAACCTTTATCTTGGAAATTTAAATCCTAAGGTAATTTAATGTATCTCTATTTTATTATTGAGAGTTAAGTTGGGTTATGAATTCCTAAGTATCGCTATTGATTATTGAATATTAATTTCATGAAGTCTTAACTCAAAAAAAGGAGTCAAAATCTCTGAAAGTACTTATCTGAGTAGAGAATTAGAGGTAAAAATTGGAAGTGGAATGGGAGGAATTTTTGGGTTCATTTTTTAATATTTCATGCCCTCCTATCAAACTAAGACTATAAAGATAAATAAAGTTAAAGTGATCTGCCAAGATTTGGGCCTTTAAAATGAAATAAAAGGCACCGGCCTAATAAAACTTGCAATTATGTTGATCAAAAAAATATATAATCTGATTATGTTGTACTTGATGTTATATGCATTTCTTTTTACTTTCATATTATATTACCCCCCACTGGTTCCCCCTCTGATGTATGCTCATTTTCTTCTTTTTGACTTCTCAATTAATCCCTTGGTTGAAACCATATACTGTATTTCCTGGCCCAGAAGATGCATCATAATATTCAGGTGGACAAAGCAAAAATTATACTCATAATAATTTAAGCTGCTTGTAAGTGAAACAAAGAAACAATATTTGTAAAAGAGCATCAATTAACAGAAAAAAAAGCAAAATATTGCTAAAATGGCTTCTGCAGTGACTGGAAAATAAAATCCACTGGTCAAAATGCAACCTTGTTTACAATTACTGTTGTATGGCTAATCCTGATGTGAAAATAAATTTTCACCCTCTGTCCCTAAGATGCATGCCAATATTAGATTAAATTTTTGTGGGAAAAAAGTGCATCTTATGGGCTGGGAAGTATGGAAATAAATAAGCAATTCCACTGAACTGATTATAAAAAGTCTAATTCTTTTGCTAGATTTTCCTGGCTGCCATTATGGAACTTTTTAGTTCTATAAGTAGAGATAGGCAACAATATTTGAGGAGTTTGTTATGTGATTAAAAAATACAATAATAAAATACATTACTGAAACGTATAATTTGAAATTGATAATTATTGTATGAATTACAGTACTGATTACCTTTTACAATGCATTGGCACACAACAGTTCATAATTTCAAGAAGTAAATTTTTGTAAAATATTAAATGTAATATAAAAGGATTGGAACTCCAAACTTTTTTAGGTACTCAATATGCAAATTTATTAATATNTACATCTACATTAGTACCCTGCAAGCCGCCTTTCGGCGTGTGGCAGGGGGTGCAAGCACCATGAATTTACTGAATTTACTTCGCTAATCTATTACTTTCGCGTATCGTTCGCAGAAAAAATGAATTCTTGAGATGAAATGAAATAATGAATTATATAGCTTTTCTAAAGTAGATTTAATTTAAAACACCGAAAGAAAATATGAAAGGATAGGTACAATGAGTTATATTCAATTGAGTTTGAATTAAAAAATATTTGTGTGTATATAACATGAGGGTAAAATTTTAGCACTAAATCTTGGAAAAAAGAGCTTGTTATATTATTTTATATTAAATTCTTTCATTTAAAACATGAATATATTATATTATTTCATTTAAAACATGAATTGTAGAAATTAGAGGTTTGTTTCTTTAGCTTTATAATGGTCTAATGATATTATATGCTGTATTTCTGAATTAATACCATTTGATGGAAAATTATAGCTTCATATATGTTCATTGTTTATCATCATCTTATGTATTTTTCTATATTTTTGTTGTTTTTGTGTCTGTTCTTAGTAAATGATATTTTTGTCTAACTTTTTCAGATAACAGAACAGCAGCTGATGGAAGTCTTTGGAAAGTATGGACCCTTGGCTAGTATTAAAATAATGTGGCCTCGCTCAGATGAAGAAAAAGCTCGAGGACGAAATTGTGGTTTTGTAGCATTTATGAACCGCAAGGATGGTGAACGAGCACTGAAATGTCTAAATGGTAATTTTATCATGTCAACTCTTGAATTGTTCAACCAAGCTCACCCTATGTGGTAGATGAGATTTAAAATCAGGAATAGGACATTTTAATATCTTTTTTATGCTTGATAAAGGCCTCTTGATTTAGTTTAAATTCTTACAATTTAATCTTTAAATGATAATGTACACTTTTTCAATGTCCAAAACATTAGTTTACCCAGGACGGGTGGCAAACTTGAGGTATGCATGTCCAAAGTGACTTTTACAAGAATCACTTCGGCATGTGAAATATTCTTGTTAGATAAAATTTGTATTTGTGTATTTAATACTTAGTAATTGTAATGTAGTTAGTTTTTAATATCAAAACTTATGTAGATTATGTATGTTTCACGTTAGACATTTAAACTACAAAGTAACCAAGTATGGATTATATTTACAAATCAAGCTGTTTTGTCTCATAAAGCCCATCATTAACATTATAAGGTTGGTGAGGATAGCTCATCATGCTTTGCTTCGGAACCAAATTTGCATGTAAATAGTATATCTTAGCAAATTTGGCACTTTTCTGACATAAGAATTGCCTCCCCTAAAATAGGTCAATGACTTTTTTTTGGTTGTTTATCCTGTATTTAACAGTATTATCTATAATGGAATATTCATCAGCTTCTCTCAAAAAGAATAATCTTAACTAATTATTTTCATAAACAGTTATAAGATGGCACCTGCTCGCATTCAATACTTTTCATTACACTTATACAGATTATAGATCATGGCTCTTTGATCGTTGGTTGCATTTATTATTCTATTCTATTAAAGGATTATGCCATGCAATGTACTATCATTGGTTTAATGAGAATGATCAGCAAAGAAAAAAAGCTAAATATATTGAAAAAATTTCTATGTATTTTCTAAGGATTAGGTTAACCTATTTATTTGTAATTTATTTATTGGTAAATTCATTTATTTATTTAACTGGTAAATGTTCTTTCCTGATTTGCAGGGAAGGAGGTTATGGCATATGAGATGAAGCTTGGCTGGGGAAAAGCAGTTCCTATCCCTCCACATCCAATTTATATTCCCCCTGCCATGCTGGAGCTTACCTTACCTCCTCCACCTTCTGGGCTCCCATTCAACGCACAACCTGATAGGAGAGATCGTCATAAGGTAAATCTACAAACTTGTAATTTAATGATTCAAATTGAAATACCTTTTCAGCTCCTTCGGGACTTTATGGAATATTCAAAAGAGCAACAACAGTAACCAAACCATTGGTATTAATTGTTTCTATACTCGGTTCACCGTCATGAAGACACCATTTAAAATGCATTGGCAGGTGCATTTTAAACGGGAGTAATTCAGGCGTTGTTGCGACATTTGCGTAAAAATATAAAGTAAGTCAAAATTGTTTGAATTTTTTTCAGTATTGAATGGAATTGCTGCCGGATTTTACTGTGTGTTTAACTTTTGGTTCTTTACTACCGTAATTGCATAAAAAACGAAAATGTTACATTTAAAAGAAATTCTGGATATTTTTGTTTGAAAGCGTGCCTTAAGATCTCTGATTTAAGGAACACAGAAATTTTTAACATCCAACTCTGCCTCAAATTATTTTCTTTCCGACAGTATAATTTATTTTGCAGACAAATGTTTAGGAGGCAAGTATTTAATAAAAATCATAGGGGAAGTTGAGAATTTTTGGTAAAATGCATTGAAGAAAGGACATGCTGGCTATCTTCCGTCTCATTTGCACAGCCACCAGGATGACAGTAGATGAGAAGGCGATATCACGGCATGTTCCTCACTTATTGTGATAATTTTAATGAATTATTGCATGAAGCCAGTAAGTAAGGCTTTGTTTTTTCTTTTTTCAAAGGTCGACTTCCCTCAGCAACGAGTTCCGTGCAGAACCATTAGTACTACAACTGAATACTGAGGAAACTAACTGTAATTCTCAGTTAAGGGAATTGAAACATTATGTTCATGCTGTGGCTGTGCACATTAATGTTAACAAAACTATCCTCATCAACTACTTACTGCGAAAAGGAAGTTTTCAAGAGTGTAGCGAAGTAGAGTCGTTTAGAAAAGGTTGGAAGATGGGAAACTTTACCGTATTTGAATAAATCAATGATATGTTGTTATTTAAATGCTAATTGATCATTTAATTAACAGTATCTTGACAAACAATCGAAACAGCAGGAAGATTGTTCACATCGAAGAGATAGTCGCTCGAATGATCACAGCCCGTGCCGTGAACGGCAATATCCCCCGAAAGAAAAATTGTTTATCTTAAATTAGTTATAAACTTATGACATTGCAAATGCAATATAAGCAAATGAGACGGAAGATAGCCAGCATGTCCTTTCTTCAATGCATTTTACCAAAAATTCTCAACTTCCCCTATGATTTTTATTAAATACTTGCCTCCTAAACATTTGTCTGCAAAATAAATTATACTGTCGGAAAGAAAATAATTTGAGGCAGAGTTGGATGTTAAAAATTTCTGTGTTCCTTAAATCAGAGATCTTAAGGCACGCTTTCAAACAAAAATATCCAGAATTTCTTTTAAATGTAACATTTTCGTTTTTTATGCAATTACAGTAGTAAAGAACCAAAAGTTAAACACACAGTAAAATCCGGCAGCAATTCCATTCAATACTGAAAAAAATTCAAACAATTTTGACTTACTTTATATTTTTACGCAAATGTCGCAACAACGCCCGAATATCTCCCGTTTAAAATGCATTGGCCCGTNGGAAATTTTTTCACTGTAGGAAAAGCCCTACTCAGATTTACAGCTCCTATAAAATCAAGGTCTGCCTTAATTGTTTTTATGAGACTTAGTAAGGTGAGATGCTTTCCTCAAGGGCAATGTTTTGTAAAGCTAACTGTTTGCTGTGAATGAAGAAGTCTTAGTTTAAACCTAGGAAGCTAATGCTATGTGATTCAAAGTTACTTCTTAACCCTTTAGCTGCGGGAAAAACGTATTTCTACTTTTGAACTGCTCTTTCTTCTCCATTCTTGTCCATTCTCAATTTTATGGCCCTGTCTCTCAATGAGACACCCAAAGGCTCACTCTTCTGTATTGTTCTAGATTGGGAAAATTCAGGGGATACTGCACCTCAGGGGAAACCCAAGTCTTCGATTTCTGAATAGCGGATTTACGAAATTAGGGATAATTGATAAAAATCAAGATTTTTACATGGTTTAACCCTTTAGCTGTGTGAAAAACGTATTTCTATGTTTGACCTACTCTTTCTTCCCCATTCTTGTCCTTTCTCAATTTTATGGCCCTGTCTCTCAATGAGACACCCAAAGGCTCACTCTTCTTTATTGTTCTAGATTGGGAAAATCCAGGGGATACTGCACCTCAGGGGAAACCCAAGTATTCGATTTCTGAATATCAGATTTATGAAATTAGGGATAATTGATAAAAATCAAGATATCTACATAGTGTTTGGTATCAAAATGATCAGCAAAGTTCAAGGAAAGTAAATTTGGACTGCTTATTTGAAAAATTTTCTTATTAAATATATTATATATGATACCAACCATAATTTCTAAACAATAACCACTCAGGAAAAAGGTCGACCCGGATTATAAGGGATAACTACCTGCTAGGACTTGCCTGCGCCTCCAGTACCACTGTTACTTTTCTGTCAAACGTAGAAATACATTTTTCCCACAGCTAAGGGTTAAAAAGTGTTTAAAAATATATATTTTTATAAATTCTACAATGATTCCTGTTGTCTCTTTGGTGGAGAAGGTTTAAGGAATCCCTCTATGGTTGACTGAGTCTGTTGCTTTGTTTGCCCACTTTTAAAGTGCTTAATGACTTAATAATAATGCTTAAAGTGCTTAATGACTTAATAATGAATGTATTAAAAAATGTTAGTGGCTCCACATACGACCTCTTGGTTTGGATGCCATTTTCTTACCATCTCTCACAACTCACTCCAGTATTGCAAGATCTTTTTTAAGTAATTTGCTTTAATGGCTTCTTTTTGGTTGCTGCTATCTTCTTCGGCCTCTGATGACATTCAGTAGTCAGGATTATAAAAGCACCATGGATCGTATGTTGAAATTAAGTTCATATATTGAGTTCCTATTGGAGTATGGAAAAAGTTCATATGTTGAGCTTTTTGTAGGCCAAGATGCCACTGTATAGTTGATGATTACCATAGTTTTATTTTATGTTTCAGGAGTCTCTGATTAAATATCAATATTTTTCTTTAACATAGCTTCCTTTACCTGGACCTCCATATCCAGCAGAGCCTGAGGAAAAGGAGGAATTTGAAAAGGTAAATTTCCTCTTTTATTTGATGAAGTAAAAATGTTAACTTCCATTTGAGCTTCTCTCCAATTCAGTCTCTGACTCTATAATCAAAGGACTAAAGAATATAATAATTTATCTTTGTGTAATAAGCTCTTTCTTCATACCATAGCACTATAAAATATATATAATATAATATATAATAAATATATAATAATA
>KZ308456.1:219700-256509 GCA_000376725.2 Ladona fulva | reverse complement strand
ATATAATAATATATAATAAAACAGCCAGAGCTTACGTTAATATTCTGCAAAAAATTGAAATAAAGCTGAGAGTCCTATTACTTATCTATCATCAATATAATCATTTGAGATAATAGGCAAATAAAATGTAATAGGTAGGAATTTTTGGTTGTATGTTTATATTTTTCTATTAGAATTTCATAAATTGATTGTAATAGTTTGATTTGTTCTATAATGTACATCTCAAGTGAGAGTCTTTAGTTTTAATGTTGTGTTTGGATATTATATTTCTTATCTTCATTATTCTTTCATGTTGTGGTTGCTTGGTGATTTACTCCCCTTGTGGCAGATTTTATCTATGGCTGTTGTTAAAGTTGTTATACCAACAGAAAGGTAAGGAAATGAAGGACAGCATAAAATATTCTGGTGGTTTCTTCTGATGGTGCAGAACTTAGCATGCTTCTTTGGTGCATAGATTTTCAATTAGATTTAGATTTAGTAGATAATTATCGAACTCAAAATTATTTAAGAAGTTATTTTTAGGAATGAATGCAAAGTTTGAAAGGATAAGGTGATGAAAATTTAATAAATGAAAGAAATTCCATTGAGCTTGTGTGTGAGTTGTTAGAATGCAGTAAACACTTTTCGACTTGCTTTGAAGTTTCACTCAGAAGAAAGTAGACAACTGTGCATCTTTTAATTGGATGTGATAGACTTGATGAAGATGAACAGATAATGTAAAATTGAATCAGAGAAAGCTGTTTTCATGTATCAAAGCATGGTGATATCTGAAGAGAATCTTTAGGATGTTTAGCAAAATTCTTGTTTATTAAATGGAATAACTCAGTAAAGGAAGGGTTAACTAGAATAACTATCATACAGTGGTGCTAAGAGTGGTATTTCGAGCTGAAAGCAAATTCTTGGCCATGAAATTCTATAAAAGGAAGCAGTTGTATCAGGATTACCCAAATAAAATTTTCTTACAATTTATTACATAAAATTTAAAGTAGAACTTTTATAAAGGGTTAATTAAGGGTATTTATGATAAAAATTTAAAAGAGCAGTACTACTATGCTTCAGCCAGGCCTAATGTTGGATTTGTGGAAAGTGTAAGACCGATATGCTTTCCTTATGTTGACAAGGTTCATAGCCAGAATTTTGTAAAAGATTGGTATGATAAAACAGCAAATGTATTAAACATAAACATATTTCTGTACTGGCACATGTTGGATAATCTTCTAAGAAAGGAGATGAGAAGGTTGAAAATTTTTATAAGTTTTGATAAAGTATATTCATGGAAAACTATAGATATTTTGCAACTCTTATAACTAATTTGGCCCATATGTAAATGGAAGTTATGCAACAAACAGATTCAGAGAGAGATTGTTCAAAAAGTTTATATTCTTTTTGGAAACAAGCTGCAATCTATAGTGTGCAACAAGTTCATTTCTTGGTGTTTTAGCCTTCATACTTATTGGAGGCTTACAAGGTCATAATGCAGATTGAAATAAAGTATATCCAAGATAAGTAGCACAAGGTAAGATGATGGTACAGTGTAGAAATGGTCTATATTTTGTCTAACCCAAGCTTTCCTTTTTTCTGTCCTCTTTTTTTTAAGTTCTCAAATATTGGTAAGCTTGAAAATTCTCTTTTTGGTTATTATTTGCTCAATTTTGTGACTAATTTAGCTTTATATTCACATTGTTTTGCATCCTCTGTTTAACTTTTAATTTATGCCTTTTATTGCTTAGATGCTGATACTCTTCACCCTATGAACTGATTTTTTTGTGTTTCAGGAACCTGCTCTGCCTCATCCATCGAATGATAGAGTTTGTAGTTCGGGAAGGACCTTTATTCGAAGCTATGATAATGAACAGAGAGATCAACAATCCTATGTTTCGGTAAGTTTTTCTTAATGAAAATTGTGACATTTTTATTTATACAAGAGTATGAGATAATTTTCACATTTCTTGCCAGGAATTATCAACTAAACAGTTTTGAAATTATCTTTGCATTACCATGCCATTTTGATTTTTGGATTTCAGGTTCCTTTTTGAAAACCAAAGCCCAGCGCATGTTTATTATCGATGGAAGCTTTATTCAATCCTTCAGGGAGATCTCCAGATTCGCTGGAGGACCGAAGAGTTCAGAATGTTCAAAAGTAAATATTTCTTTTTAATATAAATAAGGAGGCTTGAAATAGACCCACATACTAATAATTGAAGCAGTTCATCGAAGGATGAACATTTATGTATCTTTCCATTGAAATGTGAATCTAATAGTTATAAGCCTGGCATGTTTGTCAATATTTGATTGCACTTGATCCATCGAACATCCCTCAAGCTGCTTACTGTTTTCTTACAGATGGTTCAATTTGGAAGCCACCTCCTATGAATCCATATACTCAAGGAATGCCTGAGGAGCTCATAGAAGGAGAGGAGAAGGAACCAAAGAAGGGTTCACTGTCAAATGCGTGAGTTTAAAAACTTAGGTCTTTAATCCTCTGCTACCATATCATCATATATATAAAAAGCAAATGTCTGTCTGTCTGTCCATCCTCCTATTTATCTCAGAAATGGCTTGACTTAGAGATCTGAAACAAACTGCATTGTGTTTCTACGATGCTGAAACCCTTAGTGAAACTATTTTCATCTCTGTAAAGGCCCAGGTTCGAACCCAGGATTCCATAATACGTTTCCATAAGAGATGAATGTAAAGTATGTTTTCATGACCTGCTGAGGTTTTAGATGCAGAAATAGACAACCCATCCCTTTGATGACCAAGACAATTATTAATGTTGATTTCATGAGTTATCCCATATAAATACATGGAGATAATCAGTTACTATACTTTTCGATAAGAAATGTATGTAAAGTAGGTTTTCGATACCTGCAGAGGTTGTTTCTTTTACAGAATTAAAGTAGAAATAATGGTCTTATGAAATCATGAGAGGTGTCAAAGGAAAGGAAAATGATAATAATTCCTATTTTATTTGTGAAATATTGTTATAGATCCAAAATTTTGAGATAAAATACAGAAAATTTGTAAAAATTTTCAGAAATAAATAATCCATCTCTTTGACAACTAAGGCCATTGTTGAATGTTCATTTCATGAATTATCACTTATAGGTACATGGGGATAACCAGTTGTAACCAAATGTACCTAAAGTAGGCTTTCATGACTTGAAAACAGTAGAATAAATATTATAAATAATGGTTAGAAATATATTGAGTTATTATAATCTTATGACAGACTGTTTCTGGCTTAGGAGGACCAGATATATATGTATATATTTAAATTAAGCTCCATCATGCTTGACGTTTACTAGTTAGAAAATAATATAAGATTAACGCATTGAATTTTTCCATAACTCTAGCCCTATTTAGCTGTTATATTTAAATATATTTTAGTTGTATATTCAATTGTAAAGTAGAGAATTTAGGTAAAACATCTGATTGGCATATTTGATGGTGACTAATTTCTATTCTGAATTTAATCTTTTTAGTCAAAGGGACCGACTGGAAGATTTGCTGCGTAATATATCTCCAGAACGTAGTAAAGTAGGTGAGGCAATGGTATTTTGCATGGAGCACAGTGAGGCTGCTGAAGAGATTTGTGAATGTATAGCCGAAGCTCTCTCCATAGTAACAACTCCTATGCATAAAAAGGTAGCCATTCCCATCATATGTACAGTGAACTAAATTTTTTTCTCCTGGTCAGCCTTTTTGTGTGCATTTTCTTATATTTTAATGTTACTATATATTATAAGTTTGATAGAAGAGGAGACTTTTCAATCACACCCAAATAAAGACAATTTATTATTACTATTATCATAAAATATATCTATTTAAATGTAAACTATAAGGTTTAAACCTTGTCCTATTTTAATTTTACTATGCTATTGAAGTGAAAAAAACCCTTGAATTTAAAATTTGAGGGACCAAAATAGTGCTAAAATCAGAAGAAACTGTAAAAAATTCAATAATTTTACCATCTTGTCAATCTTAGACACAGAAAATAACTCTTGCATTAGAAATAAATATTGCATTATTAGGTATCAAATATGAGGTTTATTGTATTGTTTTTATGGCACTGTTTGCAAGATTATTCTTTAAAGCTGATTCTTTGGAGTTATATAAAATGCAGTGACCAGAAGCCCAACAACAGTGTCAAGCATAGATAATCTCCATCAGAATTCGGAAAACTTTCTTGAATTGGACGAAGAAAAACTTTTATCTAAATGTTTAGGTGTCTATAAATTGTGAGAAAGTAAACTAATTACAAGATATTTATATTGTAAATTGGTTGTCTGGTAGTTGGGAGTAAATCAAAATTGTTTTTTCCCTTCAGATTGCAAGGCTGTACCTGATATCTGACATACTTCACAATTGTGGAGTAAAAATAACCAATGCATCTTACTATAGGCGTGGGTGAGTATTGATTGGTTTGTCTTTACTTGAATTTCTTTTTACTTTGCATTCTTAATTTATGAAATGGTTTTCAAGAAATCTTCCTCTGTCTTGCCAGCTTGGGAGAAAGTTAAACTGAGAAAAATTTAGGATTTCTTAAGATTAAAAAGAAAATCATAAGTTTTGTTTTTAAATTATAGATAAACCATACATTTGAGCATTAAGTATTCTGTTAAGTAAAGTTAGATGACTGGCAGATCAAGTTATTCTTGAATATTTTTGTTTGTGAATAAACCAAAGTAGCTGCTTGGTAATCTAAAAGCATCTGAATGACTAATTTTGGTCCACAAATGACGGAGACAAAGTAGTTACACTGTCAGCTTTGAACAGAATGATAACCAGGTCTTATTTACAATAAGTCCTGAAAGATGCTGTAGACATCCTTGAATTAATTTTCTGGTCATGAATCATGCATTTTTGTTTGTTCTGTCTTGAAAATATGTAATTACCCATGGTTTAAATATATGATTTAAGAGTGGTTGTTTCTTTAAAAATGGCACAAAGTTTAATAAATGATGAATTCCTTTCTCATTTTTAATATTTGACATTTTTGATGATATGCAGTGTTTGTGTATTAATTTGGCTGCAGGATGGGTGTTTTTATTGTTTTTGATGTTTATCTTCTCAATCCAGGTTTGAGTCCAAGTTGCCTATGATCTTTAGGCATGCATTTGAAGCCCACAGAGCATTAGATTCTCGACTGAAGGCTGAAGGATTTCGAATGCGAGTGGCTCAGATATTTAGGGCTTGGGAAGAATGGGCAATATATCCCAAAGATTATTTAATTCGCTTGCAAAATGCTTTTCTTGGCCTTATTAATCCAGTAAGTATGAAAATTCAAATTATTAGTTGATTAAAGAAACCAAAAGTCAAACTAATTAAACTTATTGCTCTTACTTTTGGAGAATTTTATTACTTCTTATTATTATTATCATACTTTAATGAGATATTTGTTCCTATTATAAATAGTTGACGTAGACCTAGTGTTATTCTAGATATGCACTTAAACTAATGTTCGTTCTTGGGCCCAGTATTATAATGGTATGTTAAGATTAAAGTAAAGATTATAGTTAAAATCCGTGCTATCACATCATACCTATTATATTTAGATGCTTCTCCGGATATCTATCTGTAATCTCTACTTCTGCTTCACACTTCTCGTACACTAATGATTTGTACATATGCTTGCAATTGTTACCTTTCACAAACTTCACTCATTGTAACTCTACTAAGTTCATTTCATAATCTTGTTTCTTCAGCAGTTTTTCTGTCTGCTTGCTGAATGTTCAACTCGATTCTCTTCTCTATGTCTTCTTGTTGTTAATCTGTTAAATTTTCTCTCAATCTATTCATTTTCCTCCATAGTGTAGCTGAACGTGCTTCTCATTCCTCATCTGTTTCATTTCTTTGCTGTTCTTTCTGTTTCCTTCTTTTGTATTTACCACTGGCAAGTTCTCCTCCTTTTACGTTTCAACATCCTGTTAAATGTTAATGTTACTTAACACTCTAAAATTCCACTTAATACACTGTTCACTACCTTCAGTGTTTCACTTTCTCTTAATGTTTAAACATTTTCACTGATATTTATTTCACTTTCTATCACTTTCACTTTTCCTTGTTCTGCATTAATCAATTTACAAAAGTCTACTGACAAATGCTTATCACCATTGCTATATATAGGTTGTTGTATCTCTGCATTGTGATCTTTGTATTTGATTATGGAGGGTTTCCTTATCTCTTTATCCTGTCTCACAATGAAAATGTATTTGTCATTAGTGTGCCAATGAGAAGTACGGAGAAGATGGGGAGGAGGAGGGAAGTGGGGAGGGAAGAGATGGAGAAAAGGGGAGAGAGGGAGAAGGAGGAGGAGAGGAGGAGGATGGGCCAGCTGATGAAGAGGAAGAAGAGGATGATGATTTGGATGGGGTTCCGCTTGAGCCTGGCGAGGGTGCTGGTGCTGATGAGGACCTTGATGGGATCCCATTGGATGGTGCAGCACTGCTCAAAGGGGCTGCTGCCATGATGACCAAAAAGAAACGACGACCACCAAAGGTTTCTCGCCTTGATGACGATGATTTGGGAAAAAGTGTTGATGAAGATTTGGATGGTATTCCAAGTGAGTTTTTTCATGGTATTCTATCAGTGGTTTGTTTTATCTTAGAAAATTATTCCTATGAAGGTTTTTCCAAATGCAGTTACAGTGTATTCCATTGTATAGGTTGACCTTTTAATAAAAGATTTTGTGGAGGTAATCTAAAAATGACATAAATAAGTGATAGCTTGGCTATTGAAGGTAATTTGTTTTGGAATCATATTCATAAGTTAAAATCTTAGTTGCCCAACACATGATGTTATCAGGCATCTCAATTCTTGCTGTCTTGAACATAAACAAATTTGGATTGGTGGGTGTACCCTACGTGATGTGGTCAACTCATTTCTTTGCCATGTATATACAGAGAAAAAGATGAGGTACTAGAGTTGCTTGACTGTTCATGTTTGCTGATTTATGTTTGTTTGTACATCCACTAAAACATTTCTTATCTGAATCCATATTCATTAGCCGGTTCTGAAAAATTATGAAAAAATCTTCATTATCCAGAAAATTTGTTAGCTGGATCACATGTTAGCTGAGATAACTGATAGTAGAGAAATTAACCAGCAAATTTGTTAGTAGGATCACATGTTATATACATTACATATACATATGTTATGTACATTATTGGGTGAATAAAATAGTGAACTCTATCACTGCACAGTGTTTCTCCGTGCAAATGAAAACCAGTGAATGTGTTGCAAAAAGCCCGGCATTTGCTAGTCTATGCAAAACTGGCATATTACAGTTACAGCAAAAGTAATTTGAGTGGTATGCTGGTACAATTGAAAATGGCCAAGCACAAAAATATATATCTCTAATAATATGGAACCTCGGTTAATTGGGACTCAGATAATCGAGAGACTACCGCACATATCTCTATTTTCTCATCTTATGTTTTCTGCTTCTAAAAAGGATTTCTATTAGTCTGTTAACATATGTTAGGTTGGGATTTCACTTTATCTTCAAAATTTTCTCCACTCCATTGTTGGAGTGATAAATGCATTGGAAATAGAGGTATCTGCAGTGAATGTGTCAAATAATGCAATCGTATTGTTCCTTTACTGTAACACTTTTTATTTCAGTGGATGATGACCTTGATGGTAAACCAATGGATGATGGTGATGATGTGGATTTGGAAAGAGGGATGTCAATGCCTGCTGGTTTTGTTCCATCACGGTGGGAGACTGTGGACCCCAGACAAGTGGAAGCTCAAGCAATGACCACATCAAAGTGGGATCTGTTGGATCAGGAAATGGAAGAAGCTGTAGGTGGTGGTGGTGGTGAGGAGAATGGTACTGGCGAAGAGGATGGTGAAGGGAAAGGGTCAACTCCAATGATGCACTCTAGTGGAGGTGTGGAGGGTCCAGAGGAGAGCAGTGGGATAAAAGGGGAGGAGAGCAACGATGGAGTGCCAATGGTTGAAGAAGACTCGCAGGAAGCTGAAGGTGTGGAGTACCAGTCCTATGAAAATAGGTAAAAGCAAATATAAAATGTTCTAGTCTACTTTTCTGTGTGCTTTTCTGTGAACTCATATTCTAGGTGGAACTTAACTAGTTGAATCAAGAATTGGTGAAAAAGTTTCCTGTAATTAAAGCTCAATCGTGAATGCTGTATCAACTAAAGCCATATTTGTGCTTCCAGATAGCTAAGTGGGCTATGCATTCAAATTCGGTGAAAGCATTCCTGGGTTTGATTCCTGGTGGGGGCTTTTGTGCAAAATGACCTCAGCTGTCAAAGCACTTTTAACCATACTATTATTATATTGATAAGGTTGATGAAAGTGTTCCTTTTCTTCCATTATGCTTATATCTATTCTTATTGAGTTACCTTATTGCCACAGAGAAATGTGGCCACCAGATTTCACATTCTTTAAATTACCATCAAACCATTTATACAGACATAGTTATTCCTACATACCATACAAAGAGTCATCATCAAAGTCAAATTTATTTTTAATTTTCCTATTCTTGTAAGAAAGTCAGTTTGTATGGAATCAGTTGTTTTATATAGCAGGTTTGTCACTGAAGTAAGACTTCAGTATGTTCCATTTATTACTTCCAATTGTAGAGCTAATTCCAAGGTTAGGATTGCAGAAGAATGCATTCAAACCTATTGTTTTTGTCCCCAATCTTTAGGGATGAGTATTTTTGTATAAAAGATAGTTCTAAATTTGCTGATTTTCCTTTTAACACTAGATATTTTAACATTTCCATTTTTACACTTTTCTATCCTTTTTATTACATTAAAAAATATTTAGTTTTGAAAATTTTTATTTACAAATCCCTTGATATTCATTTATAGCTGCTGGTATGTATGCTTTTTCATTTCTTAGAATCCAAATATGTATTATTTCCAATGTATAACCTAACTTTACATAACTGTGAACAATGTATCAAAGTTGGATATTAAGATACTAAAAATAAAAAAAATCCCCTAAAAGAAAGAAAATAACAAGGAGAAGGAAAGGTATAAAACTAAGTATGGATAGATGTGCAGCTAGAAGGAGAACCTAAGAAAAATAGTGATGTGACTCGGGCTCGACTCCACTTCCTCCACTTCCCAAGTGTTCTAACAGATTCAGATATATTAGACACTTCAGTCAATTGAGTGGAATCAGTGGTTAGAATACCTACCCAGGAAGTAGGAGACCTGAATTGAGGAAAGGTTTTTGTGGGTGACGTGGGTTTGAGTCCAAGTCATGTTGCTATTTTGCACACCTGTTATTCCATTTTTCATTTATTTCTCCTTGGGTTTCTAGCCTCACAGCTATTTTATGGTATCTTTAGCTATACCCTGATGGTTGTGTTTCATGGGAAAATAAAACTAAAAATTAATGAAAGCCATTCTTCTATTATATGTAAGACTTAAAAATGAATTTTAATTAAAAATTAGGGAAATGAATGAGGAGCGCCGAGCTAAGCTGCGAGAGATAGAACTGAAAGTCATGCAGTACCAAGATGAACTGGAGAGCTCCCAGAGGTCACTTAAAGGTGGTTGGACTGTTCAGCAGCAGGTGGAGCACTATAGGCGTAAATTGTTAAGAAAGGTGAGCTATCCATCCTAAGTTATGTGATCTATTTAAAATCCAAATCTGATGTGGTGAAATATTAGAGGAATAAGGGAATTGAATGCCTTACCTGGAGAACTTTTCATTCCAATGCCAATTTTGGCTGGAGGTCCATGTTAAAAATTACTTTAAACATGTGGACCAATGAGGACCCCTTAAACTAGACTACTATTCTGTCATATAAGTATTTCACATCTTCCCTTATTAATAATATCATGCATAATACTTACTCCAAAAAGTTTATACATGTTAAATTTTAGTCAAAATGAGGATAATTTACATGAACGATGGTATATGTTTTATTTTCAGAGTTGTAATTCTCATTTTATTGAAGGATGTAAGTTTCTGAGATTGATGCTTATTTACTTTGAGAAGATTGGCTGGTGGGTTTGAATTATTCAGCAGTCTGTATTCTGGCTCATGGGCCATATGTTGGACAACCTTGTGCTAGATGGTGTAATATAGTATAAATTTTCAAGTTTTGGTATAATCCCATTTTGGGTTGCCATTTTTGTCTTTGTAGGCTGAAAGGAGCGAAAGAGAATGGGAAAGAGGTGAAGGAGAAGCCAAAGATGGGGGTGGAGGGGACGTAAGTGGCACTGGAGGAAGTGGGGGAGGAGGAGGGGGTGTTGGAGGAGGAGGAGGGGGAAGTGTAGGTGGCAGCAGCAGTGGCGGAGGAGGGAGCAACGACAGGTCAGAGAGATCATCGCGACGTAGGGATCGCTCTGAAAGATCGGAACGTTCGGAGAGATCAGAGCGTTCGAGTCGCAGAAGCTCATCACCTGAAGATTCATATAGTGGATATGATTCTTATCGGTATGCTCTGAAATAACATTAACTTAAATATAAGAAAAGGTTTTTTTGTAAATGACTTGAGTACAAAATTTGTTTTTGAATCCCAGTCTTAATGCAGGGATCAAAATTTTATAACCCATTGCAGAAGAAAATACAGGTGAATTTAATTATGGTTCTACTGTTTGTAGAACAGTGTTTCTGTGATAGTTGGTAAGTGGGGAAGTGTTAAATGACCCCCAAAACATGTCATGCATGGTATTGGTCATGGTTATGGCTTTAATGAATACCAGTTATATATATCTTTTCCTTTTAGAAAAGGTTATTACATCTAATATTTTATGTGAAGAAACTAATCTGTATGATTTGGCCTGATTTACTGGAACTATGTTTAATAGAAGCCAAAGGCAAGCCTTTGTACTTTCTACAAATTAAAAAAAAAATTCATTTGTCTGGTTTTGGCCTTGCAGCCATCTTCTGATATGGATGTTGAGGTAGGCATAACCTGAAGATGATTGAAAGGCTAAAACAAGTAGAATTTAAATAATTTTTTGTGGAAAGTACAAATTCTTGCTTTCAATTATTTAATAAAAAGAAGTGTGATTCAGAAATGAAATTATTTAGTCTGTCTGAAGGTAACGTAGAATACCTCATGGCATTTATTACTTGCAGCAGTGACAGGTAGCAGAACTATACTCACAGTTTGGCTTCAACTGATCACATTTAACACATTCAGTCAATTTCTCCCTTTAGGAACACTTACCCTCTTATGTACATCACTTTTGTCATCTCCTTCTGTTCTTTCTTTCAAATCAACAAAAAGCAGCATATTCTAACTGCTCAGGCATTCATTCATTTTCAAGCTCTACATTCATTCAATATCTTTTTGACTCTGCTTATATCCTGCTTTTCTCATGTGTCCTTCTTGCTTAAACAATAACTTCTGCATTATGTTTACCATTCATACCTTAGTACAAGATAAATTTTTCTTATAAGAATTTTGGTCAAAAAGCAAGTTTGACTTGCACAAGGATATAGATTTCCTATGGTATTTATTCAGATGAATGATTTATCATGAATTTAGTCCTAACAACCTTGCTGTTTCTTATACATGGATGTATATGGCACTTGTATTTTTTCCAGACTCACTCTGATATTTGTCTCCATGCAACAAGACGAGGAGGCACACATTTGTATTCAGCCATTTCTGCCTAATTTAAGATATTCCTGTAGTTTAATCTGATCATGATTAACCTCCCCTTATGTACATCCCCTTATGAATCATTTAGCTTATGAGTTTTCTGTAGATAAAATTTTCTGCTTTATGAAGAGATTGGGATTGGCATGTTTTTATTTCAGTTAAATGTAGACAGGGGTTTCCCATTTCAATTTAATTTTCACACCTACAAAAAATGGAAAGGGAAACCCTTTTTTCAAAACAATACTGAAAATATTGCGAAGCATGTGGTTATTCTTTTTAACCATTACATTTAAAATCTATTCCTGGTGGCCTTTCATTATGATAGATATCGTACTTTACCATGTAAATTTATGTGTAAATTATTTGAGAGAAAGATTATATTCTATATTGCTGTTACAAAGACGAGCATGCAAAAGTTTTCTGCCTAGGCAATGTTTTTGTGAACCAATCTTCCATTCTTTAATAAGCAATATCCACTTTCAAACATCCTTGAAAAAGGAATAATCTGGTGTTTTCCCGGCGTATCAGATGTGTGCAGCGTTCTCGGGTTGTTCAGTATCTCCATCGTTGTCGACGTTTCGGCCTCCTCCATAGAAGCCGTCTTCAGTCCTGAAGACGGCTTCTATGGAGGAGGCTGAAACGTCGACAACGATGGAGATACTGAACCGGCTGGAAACCCGAGAACGCTTCACACATCCTTGAAAAAGGTCTTTTTAAAGTAACTCTCTGGGATAACATCTGTAAATTTCATTGATTTGTGATATCCGAATGATTACATTCAATTTAATATGGGAAAATTCCTAGACTTTCAAGTGAAATCATTCCTGTTGTAACTCAATTGACATGAATTTAAGAATCAGCAGTATTGCTTTCTTGATCGATTTATTTTCAATTATTTGTTGAAACCCTGTAGTTTCAAAATATTTTTGGTCTCCTTTCATAATAATTGTTTTCCTACCCTCAGCTTGTGAATGGTATGTGTTTTATTTTTATTTGTCTTTGTAGGAGCTCTAAGTCAAAGTCTAAGAGATCAAGGAGCTCATCTGGTAGCCCTACACCAAAGAGATCTCACAGGTATGCATAATTTTTTTTTATTCTTTAATGCATACACTCACTTTAAATTACTATGTTATGATATTCCATGTTTTCAGATCTGTTAGGTCCATTCCTTATGCAAGTGCTTTAGATTGGAGACTTTTGTATTAATTTGTTATTATATTTGTATAGGTCTCGTAGTCGAAGCCCAATTTCTCGTAAATCATCGAGGCGTTCCAGATCTCGGTCTCCATACGGTGGCAGCAGCAGTAGAAAAGGCAGGTCTTCCTCACGCTCTCCTCCTCCTCATCCTACCTCCTCAAGAAAGCATAAGCATAAGCACAAACACTGACAGATATCCTTTAGTGTGCTGAGTGGGCTGGTGAATGTTTCATCATTTGAAGCAATGGGACTTCCTTTTTGTTGACAATTTTTGTGATTAAATAATCCTCAGAGGAGACCGAGGAAACAATTTGTGGTGAATTGAATAGGATGTTCACTGTGATCAGACAATGTTCATTTTGAGTGGTGGAACTCATTTGACGATACTGTTTTCTTAAAAAAATCACCATTGCAGGAATCTTTTTCTTTGGCAGAACTAAGCATGAATACTTGCAGTTTGACTGGTGTGTAATTGTGGTTTTGGCTTGCAGATTCAATGTCAGTTGGACAAAGTCATTATTTTCTAGCAGAAACTCATTATAGATTTTTATACATAACTGCAAAAACTGTACCCAGAACTCATCTTGTTAATAAATAGACATAATAATATAATTGCACTTTGAAATTATAATATTTTAAAATATATAACTTTATTCCCTATTTGAGAAAATAATTATTCTGAATTGTACATAAAATGTATTCTAAAAATAAGCCTTGAATTTTCCTCCTTATTTTGTATATAGTGTAAGCTGAATTTTTTTTTTAAATTCTCTGGTGAGATGAGTATAGTCTCTGCAGTGAAATGGAAATGCAGTTAATTGTTGTAACTGAAAGAAACTTCTCTGAATATTAGGATTTCTTTGACCTTATTCATTGTGTATTTGAACTTCTATTGTACTATTTACAACGTCTATTATGAAATCTTTGTTGTAATTATGTGGAATATAAGTTTTTAAAACATTTATATACCTTATTTTTAATGTGATGATTGGTGATCAATGTCATAAACTGAAGCTGGCAAAGATTTTCTGAGGGAAAGAATAACAAATAGATTTCAGAGATTTAGGAAGTAATGTATGATTGGTTCCTTAACAAAATAGTGGTTTATCATGTAAGCTCTACCCTCATTTCATGTCATTTTTAGTTAGAGCAGAAGTTGGACTAGAGGTATAGTTGGACTAGGGGAATCTGGTGGCTTCCACAAATGAACCTTTCATTTGTGCAATGCGAATGTTTGGCAGTTTGAATGTGGGAAATATGCTGCATGAGTGTAGCCTGATGGTTTCATATGTTGCTGAATGGTATGTGATGCAAAAGGTTCCCTACCTCTGCTAAAAA
Source organism: Ladona fulva (assembly GCA_000376725.2). Classification (NCBI taxonomy): domain Eukaryota; kingdom Metazoa; phylum Arthropoda; class Insecta; order Odonata; family Libellulidae; genus Ladona; species Ladona fulva. The sequence goes on along the minus strand of KZ308456.1, from coordinate 242,370 downwards.
CTTTTTTTCTGATATCTTCACCACCAAAGCCTAAATTTACATTGTTGATCCTGGGATTTAGTGACAGTTGACTGCTTGGAAATGTTTGCGAAGAGTTTTCCCCCAATAAATGTAGAGCAGTGTCAATGTTTCTAAAAGGAAATAGTCTCGATTTTCTTCATTATGAGTGAACTTGTTGCAGCTATCCTTCTGGAGGAGGAAAGGAGTGGCATGCAACTGTGTACGAATTAAAATTAATCTTCTCTTGCGAGATATCATGGAATTGCAGTATTCTTCACATTTGTGCCCAAATACACAGTGAAGAACTCCCTACAGTTAACAGAAAAGCTCAGTGAGTTAACATTACCACCTAACTAAAAATTTCTCATTTGTTATCAAGGATTTGTTTACTAATGTACCAATTAGAGAGACGTTAATGGTGATCAAAGAAACATTAATCAGAAACAATTGTATTATCGATATCATGGAAGACTTGTTAAATTTAATTACTGTTTGTACTAATCAAAATTACTTTATGTTCAATGGGTCCTTCTATAGACAAAACAAGGGACTTGCCATGGGTTCCCCACTGTCATCCATTCTTGCTGATGTATTTCTAAATCATATTGAAACTAAATTATTTAATTCCAATTCACCATTTTTAAAGAATGTTATCACTTGGCATCGATATGTCGATGACATTATCTGTATTTGGAAGGGCTCATCTAGGCAAAGGGACTAATTTCTAAACATTCTGAACTCTCTTCACTCCTCTCTAACTTTTACAATGGAGAATGAAGTCAACCACTCCCTTAATTTTCTAGAACTAAACATGTGCATCACTGACCACAAAATTCAATTCTCCATTTATTGGAAACCGTTCTTCACCGATCACACCATTCCTGCTTCGTCCAACCACCATCACTCACACAAGCGTGCTGCTTTTCACTCCCTGATCCATAGACTAGTCCCATTCCTATGTCCCCAAATGAATTTAAAAAAGAACTCACTACAATCCACACAATAGTGGTCAATAATGATTAGTCCTTAGGTCTAATAAACAAACCATTAGAATGCAAAAAGAGGAAAATTGCTCTAAGTCATATCTTCTCTCCTTCTCCCATTAACATTCACAAACCTCTGTTTATTTGATTTAATTTCATAGGAAATGCCACCTATAGAATTTGCAATGCCTTCCTGAAGTCAGATGTCCACATAGCCTTTTCAAATCTGGATCCACAGTTATGAGTGCCACAGTATTTATATTGGACAAAGTCACGGAAATATTCAAGTAAGATGCAAAGAACATCATAGAGTTCTATCGAACAGATCCCCCTTAAGATTCCACTTTGCCCATCATCTTCTTGAAAACAACCTTTCTTCCAATTTCACTCCTACAACCCTTCATTCTTCTGCAATGGACTTCAATTTAGACACCATAGAGACATTTCATGTCCATCACCTCCATCATTCATATTCGCTAGCCAATGAACATCTTTTAAGAGAAAATCCTTCAAACCTCTTAACTTGCCTTTTTCCCTCATTACCACCTTCACCACCGGTCATCTTTTCTGCTGGACCTCCCCCTCCCCTACCCTCCAACTGATGGCTCCCACATGTCTCCCAAGACCCTTCCTTCCACCCCCCTTTTTCCCTTTCCCCGATTTGTTGTCCCTTATATCCCTATGTCTCACTTCTTCTTTTGCATTCCTAAGCCTGACGACTAACTGGAAGTTCGGAACTATTGGTTGCAAAGCCAAAAATATATTTGTGGAAAAGTGTAAGTTATATTTATAATTTCATGTATTCGAATTATAATGCTTTTTAGCATAAAGAAAGGCATCAACTAATACTGTGAGACCCTTAGGCCCATTTCACAATTCTCTGGCAGCCGTTCTTATGGCATTGTTAACACGGCAGTTTACTGAAAACTGTTTGGGACATTTCACATTGAAACGGCAGGTGCCGTCCGAACAGTATTCGGCAACCGGGGAGCTACACTGCCGTGGACAGCGGCCGTGTCGTTTACAGGTGGGAGATTTCAGAAATTTTCGTTCCGGGAAATAGGACGTGAAGCGCCCCGGATTCGTCCATTTTAAAATTGATTGGATGTGCCCACCGCATTTTATTTCTCCTTTTTATCATACGCCGACAAACTAATAACCACGCAAGTATTAGTTCCCTCTCCATTTCTTCTGGAAATGTTAGAAACTCTTCTCTGGCGCTGTACTGAGACGGGTAGATAGAAATGAAACGATGGATCCATATTACGTCGACCGTCTTGTTTAAATGATTGCCGGATTAGTGAGAAACCGCTCCTACCGTGGGCCGTTCATTCGATGCCGTTTACGCGGCTGTCGGACAAATGTGAAATGAGCCTTAGTGTTATTTGCTATTATGATCCTCTAGCGTTGTGAGAGCAAATCTAATCACTCAGCAAACATCAATATTTAAGTAATTTAACCCTGAGAGAAGTAAATTCTATCACACCCGTTCGAAAATACCTACGTCACGCTCCTTATCATCAGCCTTAATTCTACTGCTAAATGTTAATAGCAGTATAAAAATATCCACGAATATCAAAGGCCTTGTATTTTGGCCTTAGAATGGCAGCACAATGCAGAAAGACTTTGATACCTCTATCGGCTAAAGGCCGCTACATGTTGGTATTATAAGGAAGGAGAGGGAATTATCAAATTTCTAATTCATGGGATTATATAATAAGAAGTCCATGGTAGAATGTTTATTGCCCTTTTGGTTCTCCAGGTCTCTCGGTCTCCTTGCATTGTACTACTATCCAGTGGAGTTCCAGTTTTAGTTTATTTTCCTCATATTATAATTTCTAAGAACAAATTCATATGTTTTGTTGTTCCATACTCATTTTTAATACTGGAATGTTTTCTTAATTTCCTATTTTTACTCCTCAGACGAGAGGATTTAAAATTTTTAGTAGTTTCTGCAAGAGAATCTCATAATTTATTTCATCAAAACTGGAAAAATTATTCGATTGGAGCATTAAATGAAATGCGAACATCGGCAGAATTTTCAGAAGATGAAATAAAATAAACTATCCGTTTCGTGTGCTAATCGAATTTCTGCGAAGGGATGAGTTATCGGGACTAAGAAACTGCAAACGTCTCAAACGTTGAACGTTGAACGTCTTATTAAGTGATACTGTCAACAAATTCATTAATGGCTATTCTCTAAGAAGATTGGATTTGCTTGGAATTTATTAAGAGTTTTCCAAAAGACAAATAAGGTGAGTTTCAGGATATAAGGCAGATTTTATGGATTAAACGGTGGTTATCAATCAGTTTCACTCTGGTTAAGAGAACTACAATCAACAGTTGATGGATACTAGCTAAAACTAGTTTCATTACCTTAAATTCAATCGATTCCGAGGAAAGAGGAGTAAACTTTCTCCTTAAACTCTTCGAATGAGATTCGACATAGTAAGATATTTATTTTTCGCGGCATAACTACCATATCATGGGAAGTATAGCATAAAAGATCGAGAAAGTCATGAATCTATCACACAACATTATATCTATTCGCTACTGGTTCTTGTATCTCTAGTTGAGCTGGTTAAGAAATATTTTATGAAAAAGCGACTTGAATCTTATTGTTAACATGCATCGATCGGGATATCTAATGGAAACAAAAAGGAACAGAGAAAAACAAATACATGTACCAAATATACCAATAATTAATTATTTTATGCTTCCACTTCTTCTGAATTGCAGTTGGACTTCATTTGAAATCAAGGCAGCAAGTCGTCATATTTTTCGTTCCAGTATTTGCTTCGTTTCAACGAGGAAACCAAATTTCAGTTTACTTCCGGTTCTGCCAACGTAGAACCGGTTTGAACCAATATTTTCGTTCCACTGTATAATTATATATTTCTTAGTTTGTTTTATTATTTCCAACTTTTTTCAAATACATCAATTTACGTAAGCTTTAGATTAAGCCTTAGTAATAGTAAGTTTGCTAATCGTAGTTACACATATTTAGTTAACCCTCCTCCAATTACACTTAAGTAAATGTGCATTATGGGAACCAAGTATCGGAACTGAAGAGATAACGGTTTCTTGTTTCGGCTCTGGCTCATGGATTTGAATTTTTGCTGTTCGGGTTTGGTTAAAATACGACCAAAACAACTATTTTTTTCGATGTCGGTTTTCGGTTCAGTCCCGGTTTGATGCCCCGCTCTATCTCACTATACTGCCAACTCATGGGAGAGTACTCTTTATTGTTAGATTCTTTAGTAAGTCGGAGAATTTTCGCGTATGTTTGTCTTTTTTTGTAGTGGGATAATCACGTTCTTTGAAAATCGATCGACGTTTCTCCATTAATATACGTAACATTACACGAACCTTTTGTATCGCTCATTTGAGCTTTGTTTCCTATTTTTTTATCGATTCCGATGGTATTTCGCCGACTCCTGCAGCTTTTCATTGCTCTCGAGTACCTCCTGATGCCCTTATCTATATATATAAAGCAGAAATTCTGTGGGTTTGTGTGTTTGTTTGTTCGCGATTGGAGTCCACACCGTTTGTCCGATTTGCATCAAACTTTGCGTACGTGTTCTCCGTGAGCCGGAAGGAAGTACTGTCAACTTTTCATTCGCAAAATTTGCTGGGTTTGAACCAAGATCGTTCAGATAGATTTCCATAAGAAATACATGTAAAGTTCGATTTTATCGGGTACAGACTTTATTTCTTTTGCAAAATTAAATTAGAAGGAATATTCGTATAAAGTCAAAATAAGTACCAAAAGAAGGGAAATTGAATACAGATTCTTATTATTGTCGTAGAATAAAGCTTTCGTTTCGAAATTGCGAGAATTTAGATAAAATATGCGAATATTTTGTGAAATTTTGAGGTTGTAAACAACCCGTCCCCCTGACGACCAATGCGATTGTTGATTCCGAGTTCAGGCATTTTCCCATAAGAATGCATTTGTATTTTGGCCCATTTAGAAGCAAATGACGATATGAAGAGGATGAAAATTTTCAGAGATTTTAATTATATCAGTCACGAACAATTTGTAGTGATGAATTACAGGGGCAACAAACCTGCGTAGCACCGTAATAAATTAGTGGAGATGGAGGAGTAAATTTTTATTTATCATTTCGGACTCTTGACAATTATACGATTAAAGTTACCAGAATCGGAAGTTGAATAACTTGCGAACTTAACCATTACTTTGAGACATGTTAATAATAAGAGGGAAATTCCATAATGATTCACATTCTTATTGTTGATTGTAGTTTTCGGCTTCGAACCTTGATTAGTAATTTTTTGTTTTCAATAACCTGTTCCATTGGAATAAACTAAGATGCAAGATGTTATTTTCTCTTATGTACAAATAGGTATACTATATTTAATCCGACATCTATTTTCCCCGTTGAGAATCAACGGGCACTTCAGCTAGTTTATTTATATATCTTACAATACCGCCGCAGTTAGACGGTAAGTCAGGTGGTGACGGTAACTTACTTTACAATGTACAACTAACACAAACAGTGTTACAAAGTTCTAAATATACAACAAATTGCATTTATACGTGTCATTATAGTAAGTACTAATCACGTAAGATATTTAGGGTTCTCAAATACTGCGCTATCTAATTTGCAAAATATAACGATTACCGAATTTGCAAAATATAAAGAATACTCTAACGCAAAAAATAAAGAATACTCTATTGAGGGTAGAGTATTCTTTATTTTTTGCTCCATCATATAAATGTTACAAACATTCATCCTCTGCAACACTTTTTTCAATAAGAAAGTTATTATCTCGAATAATGTTCACTTTTCCTTTGTGTTCAACGATGTAGCGTATCTCAGAGCTGATTGATTCGTCAATTTTTCTCAAGACTTTCTCGACTTTCTGTCACAGTATACGTTGTACCTACAACTATAAACAGTATACTTTTATAACTTTTATACCTTCTTCTTTCTTCTGTTAAAGATATGATTTCATCTGCAACCCAAGGTTTTTTTCACACCGTTTTAGCTTATTTCTTCTTTGACGGCTTTCAGTATCTCCTCTGAATATTTCTTCAATAGTTCCGTTGTTGATACCACCTTCCTGTTTCTTTCCTGATACCAATAAGATTGTCATATTCATTTCAATCTCTTCCGGTCTTTCTATTTACTAGAGGTTTTTCATCTTGGATTAATAGAATTTAAATTAGTAGTACAGTGGCGTAGGCAGGATTCGGTTTTGAATGTTAAAACCTCCCTCCAGAGACAAATCCTGGCTGTGCTACTGCATTAACACCAAATTAACAATTTCACCGTCGAAATATTCACATTGCTAAGTTCGCACCTGTTTTGTAAGGATGGAAACTAATTGGTGGATCCTTATGTACCCTTTCATCTTCTTAGATATACGATCCGTGGTGCTTTTATAATTCTGGCTACTGAATGTCTTCAGAGGCCGAAGAAGATAGTAACCAGAAAGAAGTCGTTGAAGCAAATGACGCATAAAAGATCCTGCAATACTGGAGTGAATTTAAAGAGACGATAAGAAAGTGGCATACAAACCAAGAGGTCGTATGTGGAGCCACTAATATTTTTTAATACAATGTCATTAATAACTTTAAAAGAATGTAGGGAAAGCGAAAGATTCAGTCAACCTTGGACAGTTTCCTTAAACGTTCTCCACCGAAGAGACAAAAGGAATCCTCATAGACTATATAAATAAATAAACAAATAAATAAATATATATTTATTTATTTAAACACTTTTTAAACCGTGTAAAATTAAAAATCTGACTTTTAAAATCGTGTAAAATTAAAAATCTGAATATTTGTACACAATAATAAAAATAATTTTATTATGGTATGCAAATATTCTTTTTTTTCAAAATTTCGAAGACGGATTATTAATACGGATTTATCATAAGATACAATAGAAAACAAGGTTTCGAGATAAGAGCTTTTTGAGACACGAACTTTTTGATGTATGAACTCCAGTCTGGAAGAAATTAAGATTCATTAGATTTCATGAATCATATTTTCTCTTTCTCTTTTTCACTGTTTGATGATTTAATTTCAAGCAGTAAACCAAAGTACCGCAAACGATGAAATTCTTGTCTATAGCATCTTTATATCTATGTTATCTTCAAACCTACTGTCAAACTCGGGGACATCGAAGTCTGTATTAGGCATATACACTTGATTTGCTCACCGTGATTCTTTTTCGTTATGTATCAAGAAACCTTTCTCTTAAATTGCAGTGCCTTTCCGTCAGATTAAATGACCCCTGCATCTCTGCTTATCTATTCTGTTTGAAACTCAGAATTCACTATTTTCGTGTCATCCGTTTTCGCTTATACCAAATGTATAGTTACCGTAGGATTCTACAGTAAGAATCTGTAACATACCACCCGCCCTGAGAGACGTAAGATTCCACGTTCAAACCATAAGACGTTTATCACTCTCTCGAGCTGCGTAAAATTTTCAAGAAAGCGAAAAATATGAAATTATTGTTTTTTGATCAGTTATAAAGGAGAAAAACACAAATTTACATTTTACATTTACATTTAAACCCCGCTAGCCGCCAATGGCGCGTGTCAGGGGGACTAATTTCTGGTAGACGTTTGCATTGATTCCCTGAAATTCTCAATCTTAACGTAGTTGTGAATCTTAACAATAGCGATATCTTTCGAAAGTATTAATAGATTATTTAAGTTCTCTGGAAAGCCACTAAAGAAAAAATGCATATTACGGCTCAGAGTACATCATAGTCAGGACCAAAGTGAAAATACCTCAAAAGTGAAAATAGATCAAAGAGAGAAGATACTAAATTCCACGTACATAATATTGACAAACAAATAAATGTACAATAAGGTGAAAGATTATATAAGCTAATTATATAATATATTATGGATACCAGTGTTTTATAAAATTCTCGTCACTATGAATTATTTTGAAAATGTTGGTGGTATTTTATTTTAAAAAGTCTTCTGTATTACTATTAACTTTAGTTTAACGAGTGAATAGTTCCAAAATTTAATGCCACGAAACAAAATAAAACTTTACGTAAGTAAAGTTACTTTAATAAAACTTTACGTAAGTAAGGTTACTTACTTTTCTTTATTATTATTATTGTACATAGCCTTACAATTAGAACAAAGTTCTGGTGGCAAGGGTTCAACAAACATCCCAATTTAAAAAATGCCATAATAAAAACTAAGAAAATGAATATAACAATACAGTGATGGAAATAGATACACTAAAACCCTTGTCTGTTACACAAAAATACACAAAGTTTTTACAACAGCAAGTCAAGGAACTCCCAAAGTTATTCCAGTTACCCTGTTCGTGCAGCTTCTCTCAGCTTCGCCTTAAATGCCCGCATTCGTGGAGGAAAAGGCTCGAACATTTCTGCTGGAGGTGCGTTCCATTGATCTGTGGTCCTATTGAAAAAAGAGTATTTGGCGGTTATTTGTTATTTGAGGTGGGGGTTAATTTTATGGGGGTGGTCATTTCTGCCCAAGTAGGAGGGGTTTCTTATCCTACTGCTGATGTCTGCCCATGTAGGCGTTGTAAAGGCTTCCCAACCTGAAGAGTTCCCTTCTGCTTTCTAAAGATTCCCAACCTAGCTTTTCCAACATTTCAGTTACACTTGGAGATCTTTTAAAATTTTTCTGAACATAACGTGCTGCTGTTCTCTGCACCATCTCTATTTCTTTAATTAGCCGGACTGCTTGCGGATCCCACGCTGTTCCGCCATATTGCAATATTGGTCTAACTAAGGATTTGTACGCGATTTCTTTTGATTTTTGACTACCTTTTCCTATCACTCTCATAATGAAGTGTAGTGCTCTATTTGCTTTAGACACTATGCTGCTAATGTGGGGTTCCCATTGTAGATCCTTCGTTAGTGTTACTCCGAGATATTTACAATCATATCCTTCCGTCAGAATACTACCATTCATCATGTAACCCCAACTTAATGCGTTCCTACTTCTACAGAAACGAATCAGGCTCGTTTTATCTGTATTTATAGTCATTTTGTTCATGTCAGTCCAGTAAGCGATTTCATTTATGTCCTCCTGTAAACAAAGGCAGTCATCTAAACTCTCGATTTCCTTATAAATCAAGCAATCGTCCGCAAATAACCTAATCTTACTCTTCAGTTTTACCGCCAAATCATTAATAAATATCAGAAACAGCAGCGATCCGAGTATACTTCCCTGGGGGACCCCGAAGATATTTCCGCCTCACTAGATAGCTTACAACCAACTCTAACCCTTTGCGTGCGGTGTGATAAAAATTCTTCTATCCATCTAACAACTCTTGCGTCTATTCCCATTTTCGCCACTTTTTCCATTAGCAATCTATGGTCCACATTATCAAACGTTTTTGAAAAATCAACGACCACGGCATCCATCTGTTTCTCCCTATCTAGTGACTCTGCGATGTCCTGCACAAATGCAGTTAATTTCTGTATCGCATGAATAATTCTACCGAAAACCGTGCTGGGCTTCATTTATCCATTTTTTGGCTCCCAAAACCTGCAAATGTAGTCGGCCACTAGTTTCTCCATCTGCTTAGAGACCACGCTTGTTAAACTCATTGGCCTGTAATTGTTTATGTTCGAACGAGAGCCCGCTTTGTGAATTGGGACCACAATTGCGCTCCTCCAATCCGCCGGTATTTTTCCGTTATTAAGTGATACCGTGAATAGCACTCGCAGATAGGGCACTTCGCTTCCCCTCCTAACTTTAAGGCCTCGCCCGTTATTCCGTCCGGCCCTGGGGACTTGTGGGGACTTTAGATTCTTAATTTAAAGGCAAATCCCGTGGGAGTTCTTTAGGGGAAAAATGTTAAAGAAGGTACGTTATTCTTTAATTTTGAACCAAATAAAATATAAAATAGAAAAATATTGTGTTCTGTTTGAAGATGTAACTTACGAAAATCATGACTTACTAGTAGTAATAGTATTATCATATTCTCTTGCGTCGAATAAAACGTCTAACTGGCGTTCGTTTCGTTTTTTGCGTTTCTTCTGAAGCTGTAAATTAGGCTCTTCGGCAAAGTCATAATGCACTGAACAACCATAAACCAAGTTAGAGAGCATGAAAGTTTCTTTCTAACCTATTTTGGTGGTGAATGCCTATAAATTTCAAGAGATGAGTCGTCGAGCTGATTAGAGATTTGCAGAAACTACTGTTGGGAATAAAAAGAAATCGGACAGCTGCACTCAATCGGAGCAAGGTGTTTACGTTATGGAGCAGCTCTTAAAACGGAAAATTTGGGTTGCTGCGATCGAAAGTAATTTAAGAGAGAAAGTTGACCTTGGTTGCAGAGGCGGTCGAGTGATAAATTGGAAGAGATTGAGGAAAATGCCATCGGTGAAGAATATGTCCGCTTGCCACTGATTATCAGAATGTGAATTTTGCACACTAATTGATTCCATTAAATAATTTGATTTTTTTGAAATTTACTCCATGAACTTGGCAATACATGTCATTAAGCAGGGACGTCGACGATTTTTACGGGCGCGGGTAAACAGAAAAGACACCTCTTGTTATTCCCTTTTTTCTCTGCCTTTTCATGTAATTTTGCCACTGTTTTTGAGTAGGCTCTTCGATTTGAATTAGATGAGGTATTGTACGATAGAATATAAACATTCAGGGATGTAAAATACATTCACCTCTACCAATATCTCATATCACATTCACATTTACATATTATATACATATTTGATTTCGCTGTAAGCCCAACAAAATTACGGGCCCAATTACTGTAGGCGTCCCTCTCTTGTCGGTCCTGTCATTGAGGAAGTTATTATAGCATTAGTTAGTAGCAACATGAAAGTTACTGAGCGTCACTCATATCTATGAGTGACCCTGAATAATGGCATAAATTAAGATCTCCTTTTTGAATGCTACGAAAAGTGTTGCTTGCAGAAACATTGTGCTTCACTTACGCGGACTTGTTACAGCATTCTGCTTCAGTGAAGGAAGCAATGGCAAACTACCTCACTCCTCATTTTGCTTAGTCTCCTCAGACCCCTCCACAAAGCTTTTCGTTGCTGATGGTGGAGGGGATGAGGTTCAAAACAGCCCTAGGGCTGAAGATTGTACAGACGTCCTTAGTTTAATCTGCGTAAATATTTATAATGTACGTTCATAAATAAATAAAAATGATCAATATTCGCATCTCATAAATTGTTTAATGCCATGCCTTTTCACAAATAAAACAAACCAAAAAATCAATATTCATCAGGTTAGGAAGAGGTCCCGAGTTTGACGGAAAAAGCTGAATTATAGCGCTGTCTCCCGATTCCTGACCTGCTATCAGTATTCCAAGTCACCCATAATTCGAAGTTATTTTCTTTTCTCTACCTTCCATCCCACTCAATCCCAGAACCTGTTCCAATGTCACAAAGACCACAAATCCGAATAATATTTATTTTGAAAACTTTCCAATTTAGAACCCAAATTCTTGCCACATTTACTTCTCGCTAAAACCGGTTTACAGGCCTGTGGTTTAGGCGGAATTTTTTTATTTTGACAATCCTTGACCTATACTACTATGAAATTCTCATCATTAATGGTAATCTGCTTGCGCAGGTCCTAGGAGTCATTCTTCCATCTTTTACTATCCCCTGCCTTCTTAATTTCTGCAAGCCTTCTATCCTTTAAACACTCATTTATCTTTAAATTAATAATTTTAAATTTATTTAATTTGATCCTATAAGTATTTTTATCGGGATTAGCACAAAATATGGAAGATATTATGTAGAAATACGAATAAGTAATAGTTTTCACTGTTGTTAAACAGTATTGATCGCAGTATTAAAACAGTATTGATTTCATGTACATCGAAAACAACGAAATGCTATGTAAACATATCTTTTATTAATTTATTTGATGTTAATGCTGCCATGTTAGTTAAATATTTTAATAAATATTTCATTTGATTTCATTCTTTTTAGATATTAGTGAGAAAGAAGAGTATTTTTGTAAACGACGCGCGACGTTTGTATTAGAATTTTCAAGCTCTGATATACTGAAACTTGAACGTTTTATATTACTAGCATAAAAATAACCTTACCAAACAAAGTTATTTCAAGTGCCATTAAAATCAAATTTAATGAAAAAATTATGAGTGCTTTTCAGGCTTAAAGCAGAGTAGACATACAAGTTTCGGAGAAGTTGACGTAGTGAAAAGAATAAACTAAAAGATGAAATTAGAATATAACCCTTCAATTATGTCTTCTAGATATTTATACGCCAGGGCCTACCAATTCCGGCAATAAAATTTTTACGGAATTCCGAAATTCATTCAGTGACAGATTATTTCAGACAAATTAAGTCTGTAAAAAAAGAATATCTTTTCACTGAAAGCAGGAAAATGTCGTCCGAGACCAAATTTGTACGGAATGGTGAATGGGGGTTTATTTCCTACCTCAGTTTGAACGATATCGCAACGTCTGATCGCTGAGTGTACCGGTAAATTGTCACTCTGAAAGACGATTTCCTTTTCGATCTTACGTGGACGCATTCAACTATTTCCGTATTCAGACGTTGCAGTAAATCGGTACAATATTCTTCAGTGATTGTTATTATTACTTATAAAGGGAACAAAAATCTCCCTGAGGAATTTTAATAAAACCACGGGTATCAAGTCTGCTGCACTTCTTTTTCACCCTACTCAGGTTTTTCTTTGTTGTCTATCCTATGTATTTTTGAAGACATTTTCATTGTATTTATATTGTTCGCAAACCAGAAGAACGCCCTCTGACCTATACCTTCCTGTACACAAAATCGCGACTTTTCTCAAATCTTTCGTAGTCAACTCTTCAACTACTTGAAATTCCTTACCAGATGAACTAAAAACTAGTATAAAAACTACAAAACTTTAAGCTCAAGCTGCATAACTACTTGATTCTAAAGGTCTAACACTTACATTCATTTGTCTCTATCTATGTAACTATTTTTGAACGTATATATTACGTATCTTTTACGTTTATTTAGTATTTATATTCTCTCTTTTTGTATTTAGTTTCCTGTAGCCTATTTGGTTACAAAACGTATATATCCAGCTTATAAATTTAGTTTTTTGTTTTGCACTCACAAATTGCAAATTTTGTCGTTTGATTTCAGTGGCTTTTGTTGTATCCAAAGCATCAATAAAGTTATCTTTATCGCTTCCATTGATATTTTGCTGCCGAATGAGGAGGATTTGTCATTAGCGAGGAAATGAATAAAAATCCGTGTTATCTTGCTCTATATTTTCAATGTATGATATCCATACGTTAAACAGTCATCGTCAAAGTAAGGAAATAACACCTAACGTTTGCTCCGTTTTTCATATCAGATCCCTCGTGGAAAATATCGTGCGTCTTTTTTCTTGATTAACCAGAATCCTCCACCGAGCCGGTTCTATGCGGTGGGCAGGGTGAGTAAACCATTTGAACTCTCACATTCCAGGGACGCCCCTCTTTCGCTACTTGAATTTACAGACGGAGTAGCGGGCGGATTGGTATGATTTTAGATCGGATCTCTCGATCTGACGCTGATCCTCTCTACCTTCTTGTTTGAAGTTTGCCTCATTAGATTCAGTGAACATTGGTAATCGTAGCTTACGATAATTGGGTTTCGGACCGTTTAAAACCTTCTTCGACGATTGATTGATTATTGAAATTGATTATTCTGATTCAGCAAACCAAATTTTTATAGCCACAAAAGACAATAATTTTCCATTCTTTCACTGATTTCCAATTAAAATTGGATTGTTAATTTCCGTTTCCTACGAGGCATTTGGTCGATTTGACCTACTGTAACCAAGATTTCCTCAAACCTGAGCGGCCGCCCAATACTTTTTGTGTTAAAACGAAGAGCTGCCCGAATTTTTAAGCGCCAACTATCTGTTGCAAAATTCGAGAGCTTTCAGCTCTTGTTTTCATTCACTCCTTTAAGATATTACTCGTTCTGAATGATACAGTGATATTAAATAGTTCTTTCACCAACTAACCATATTTTTTATTCATACCCTAGCAAACACGCATAGGTCCGTAATCTAAGCGCCAAAATTAATTTGCCTTTTCACCCAAAGATGAAAATATTTGGAATCATTATGATTGTATTACTGAAGTACTCTGAAAGAGCTGTGAATAAGTCATAGTCGAAGGCGCCTATGTATTACCTCTTTCCATGTTCCACACATTTTTCAGATTCACTGCATTTAGGCAAAAGAGGGAAAACTTGGGGAATGAAGAAGAATATATAGAAAAGAATTGTTCTCTTATTATCTATTCATTATTAGTCGTTCATCGGGTCATTAAATTTTCACTTCAAAAAATTTACCGAACTCCAAAAAATCATTGACCATTCAATTACTCTATTGAAGTTCTTTATCTTTTCAAAAGCACCTACAAGTTGGATTCTTCAAGGAAACGAGATAAACATGCCTTGAAGTATATTCTTCCGATGGTGGTTGGAAAATTTTCATGAAATGAGGAAAGATTCGCTATGGCTATGGTAAACGTAATAGCCACCCTTGTTTATTATCCTTTAAGGGGGGTTCTCCTTACACCACTTTGTATGGTCGGTGCCTCTGCGAGGCCATGGCTGTGAACGATGCCACTGAATCGGACGAACTCACGCGCCCTATACATAGAAAGTCTCCAAAACGGCATGGAGAAATGTTCTGGTGGAATAGCTCAATGGCAATCGGGTTCGAGTCCTGGTTCCATCAGACTTTTTTCATGTCCATTTCTCCTTGGGAATTTTCCTAGTAGGTGCACGGCTTATCGTGCCAAGTACCTAAAACCCTTTTCCTTGTTTGTTAAACTTCGTCTGTTTTAACACAAATTCGGTGTATAAAGTGAACAATAAAATTTTAACAATGTATGTCTTTCCATCAGTATCGATGACATTGTTTGGTTGTATACCTTCTGAAATTAAGTTTTTTCGCTTTATCAAAGCGTTTTTTTCAATTACTCTTGAGGTATTTTACCGGGTTGATATCCGATGGAAAGGATAAAAAAGAAATTACATGAAAGTTAATACATGAAAGAATCTTCAATCTTCCTCGAAAAGAATTCAATATTAATATAACTGATAAATAATATTTTTATCAAAAGCTATTAGTGCGTCGATTTTCTAATCCAATCCAATGATTCGTAAAATCTTCCGGTATGTGGCAGGATTGTCCAACACATTGCCAGTGGGCGAGAACGTGGCTCAATGAAGGCTATAAATCAATCCAATTCAATAAAATCCAACCTTCTCGAAGTTTGGCACAATGTTATATGTTTGATAATGATTTGTAAAATCTCCCGGTTCTTGGATTCAGGCGTTTTTCTCCCACTTTTACTTAACTCGGTTCAACTTGCAGTTCTTTCACTAATTTTCCGACTTTCACAAGTTTCCGCGACTTATATTCTATTTAGTTCAACGCCAGCAATCTCTTCGCGTAACCGAAATTATAATTCGTATCGAAATATTTGAAAATATTTTCTTTGGATAATGATACTATCAGCTAATTTATATTATTCTTTTGCGGAAATCGCGTTAAGCCACCCAAAATTATACCTCTGTGTAGAGTTACATCGCGATCAAATTCAACAGTTATGCTATTCATAAACGAAGATTAGATATCCCATTGCAGTTTAAATTACGATTTCATTTTTCTTCCGGAATCTCCCGGAATTTACTTATTTTGGAATCGTCAACTCCCCGAATCAACCCTTCGGGAGTTGACAACCAGCTGACAACTTCCGCCACCATCGTACGCTCTATTCTTTAATTCCTCCAAGCAGACAACTTTAAGAAACGTAACTTCAGGGTCAAAAGTCGCGTCTGGGACGAAATCCGGCAATGTTTAACCGGGGAGTTTCGAGCCTCCGTCAGGTCATTGGAAAAGACCGCGAATAGAGAGGGAAAACAGCTTCGGGTTTCCCTCGCGCGAGTGGACGTTTCCGTATCGGGGTCCGTTTCTTTCAGCTCTCCCACTCGCTCTCACCACATTCGAAGGGGACGTTGGCCGCGTGTGCGTGTGGGAATTGAGCGCCGCCGCTTTTTGAGACCGAGGAAGCGAATTGCGCCATCGACTCGTATCTGCGGAGGCCGCACACGCTACGCCCTCTCACCGGGAAAAAAAGATCCTCGGTAAATGTAGCCCCGGACTGGTACCACTCACCCTTCCCACCTCTCCCTCTCGAGAACGGGACCTCTCACCCAGGTAATTGTTCGCTTTAAAAACACGACGACGGCCACATCATAGAATCATTGTCCTCTTTCTAGTCAAGCAATAGTCGGAGCGAAATTTTGGGCGTCGATATTTGCTTGCTTTCCACGATTCACTAAGAAAGACTAGAAAGTTAATACTAAACGCCTTCAAAGTGGAAGGGACTCATCGGGAGTTCGATGTATCGCTTTACCTTCTTGCATGCTTCCTGTTGGTTGATGACGAATCCAATATCGCTGAAGCGATAGAGGACACGCTTGGTAATTCAAGAGCTTCGCTTCAAAGAGAAGATGAAAATGGACATTTGTTTAATTTGTTGGAATATCAATTACATTTTTTCAATTAGGTTTTTTGCGACAAATTAATACTGTTTGTATATTTTGTGTGTAATAAAGTACATTTGTGTTAGAGAAGTCTAATGTTACATGTAGGAACACACTTTGATAATTTTAAACGGATATGATTTATAGGCTGCGATTCTTTTTAAAATCCAAATGAGGTTTAAATGAATCTAAATGTAGTCTTGGTGACATATTATCAATCGTGTCAATTCCAAAATGATTTCTTTTCAGAATTGAAATTAAGTTCATTTTCAGTTGTCGATGCTTAAAACAGAAGATTCTTATTGGAATTATAATTGAAAAGTTGGAGTAAAAAATTAGGTCAGTCAAGTGTATCAAGTAGTTAATTATTATGGATGAACATACAGCTTCATGAAGATGTATAAGATTGGTATTCATTGACCCAAAACACTGTCTCTACTCGTGAGCGCGCGCTAGTTTTTTTATCGGCGATTAGAACCGCCTGGTTTCTTATTTTATGCATTCTTTCATCCATCAACTTTTACCTCTGTAATCGAAGCAAGAATATGAAATATATTATATAATTAGCACTCAATAGAAGCCGTCTCTTGCTGAGGATATTCTGACTGATTTAGGATTTGTGTTGTGGTAAAAGTATTAGGTATTAAGTATTAGTATTAGGTATTAGGTATTAGCATTGATTAAAGTATTAGATAAATTCCTTTTCGCCCCATCTAAAACATCTTCTTATCACTCCGAAGAAAATCAATTGCGACTCATGAGCGTTAATGTCCTTTCAAATCTAAGGAAATAACGTTTTTGGAATAATATCCCACGGTAAGCAAATGTGATCGTAAGGTATATTAGATATAGAAAAATGTTCAGCCGTTTTTTTTTTTTTAACATCTCGCGTGAACCGATAATTTTTTCTCGAGACCCACTTCATTCTCTAATCTAATTGAACTCTATTTATTTATTTTAACTAAATATTTATAAATCTGATACGTTCAAGCTCGAGTCGGAGGAGCGGTACCATTCACATAAAAAGAAAAGAACTTCGTATTTTCCACAGAATATATTTATAGTTAAAAGGAGAATGCGACTAGCTTCGTCTTACAGACAACTTCCATGTAATCTTATAAAGAAAACGATGAAATGGTTAAGTGAGCGCTAAGAAGAAAAGAACTGAATAATTTCCGCAGAATATATTTCTCGTAGCTCTGATGATGTATGTAAGACGAAACAAGTCGCACACGAGAAAGATATCGTGAAAATTACTAAGTTCTTTTCTTTCTAAGAACGCATGTAACCATTGTTAATGGTTACGCATATACTCGTATATACGCATGTAATATTGTAAATTATGTAGTATATAATTTTATTAATTATCAACTATATTATATACGCATAGCTAGATTTTGCTCTCATCAGCCTTTTTTATGTGGTATTGTTTTAACTTCTTTTATGCAATTTAATAAGTTTTTTAACATTTTATGTAAAATTGTACACCTTCTGATGAGTTTTCTTTGGCTCAGGAGGACCTTGCAGACAAACTTAACTTTTGTAAATATTATGCAACTATATTTCTATGATATTTGTGTTTTTTAAATAAGCTTATTGTATTAACAAATGATATTGATGTATTTCATCGCTATCAGAAAGAGATTTGATGGACGAGGAGTTGAGTGTTTCTCGCCGTGGATAAAGATCTCTCCGTCCCTCCTTCCCTTCGGCTCTCTCCCAGCACACCACAGCAAGTGACCAACAGAGGTTCTGCAGAGGGGGGATGGTATAGAGGAGGGGTTAACGTGAAGAGAATGGAAGGGAGGATAGAAAGGAGTGGCATTGTCGCCTTCCTTTCCCTGCGGGTGGCGTTTCTCATCCCAACATCCTTGACCACTCAAAAGACGGTCGATCGAATTAAGTTGAAAATAGATCATTGTTTCGCGTTTTTCAGTTTTTCACTGCGGGCGTAATCCATGAAAGATTCAAAGATGGAGTAAGACTTGCTTGAATTTGAGAGTTACTCCTAAAAGAGGCATGATATGAATCGATTGAATGAAAGTGTTGTAGCTGTAACACCACGTAGTCAAGTAAATATGTTTCACACATAGGATGTGATTCGACAAGGGCACTCGCCTGAAATTATTTTGTCCTGCCACTGAAATTTCTTAATTAGCTCATAAATGGGTATAGAGATTAATCTTTGATTGAATCATTTTCAGCATGTAAAGGAGAACACATTTTTGCTCTTTTTCCTCAAAATTCAGCATATATCAATTGTTCAGTTGACAGTTCTGTGACAAGTCTGTCTGTACAGTCTTCAGCTTGATGGCTTGTTTGCACCTCATCCCCCACCATAAGCAACGAAAAGTTTTGGGAAGGGGACTGAAGCGACTAGGCAAAATGAGGAGTGAGGTAATTTGCAATTGCTTTGCTCTCTGAGACAGAATGCTATAAGCGGAACAAGTCCACGTAAGTGAAGAGCAATGATTCTACAAGTAACTCTTTACGTAGCATTCGAAAGGAGTGACCTTAATCAATGTAATTATTCAGCATTACTCTTACCTCAGTTTCTTTCATGTTATCATATCCAGGAATAAAACTGAGATAAAAGTAAGTGAAAGATGCATTTTTTTCCATCCTGTACCAAAAAAAGGAAAAATATTCCATTCTTCAGGACTTGGTAGCAGAACTATGTGACAACTATGACGTAAACATGTTCGAAATATTCAAAAGTCAATCGAAAAAGAGTATCGTTCAGCTAAAAATATAAGTAACAGATGAATCTACAAAGCTGTCCAAAAGTGTACACCCCTAATGCGTATCTGGCCATCCTAGAAGACATCTTTAATGGTACAAAAGAGAATGAGATACAAAAGTGTGGCAAGATAGTGGGAAAAAAATCAAGTAGTGATATCTAATAATCTATGTACATTTTTGTTAAAATATGGATCTGTATCCAGAAGAGGTCCTCTGTTTTTATAAACATTTATTATGAATTCATATTCAGAATTTAGCAAACATTTATAGATTATTGGATTTAGTCACTTGATTGTCTTTTCCCGTTTTCGTGACACTCTTGCTGACTGAACTTCAGCCTTCTTGGAGCCCCTGAATATTCCTCATTGGAAAGCAAAACGTGCATTGGGAATATATACTTTTTCATAGCTTTTTGAATTCATTCTGTTATTTATTACCTTTATACTTAGTGGTAGATTCTGTTTTAAAAATATTACATATGTCCATGTATGTATTAAGCAGAAAATATTGCTTAAAGTGATCGCCCAGCTGATATATCTTTATTTATAATTAGAATTAGCATAGACATTTCCGTTACTTCATGTCACGAGATCCACGTTCGAGGAGAATGGGGTGAGTATGCGAAAGGTACTATTCATGCTGTAAAATTTAGTTTAAAGCTCAATAAGACTCCACCTGTTTGCTGTATGAATGATTTCCGGCCCTTCTCTCTGTTTCTCGCGCATTCTCTGTTTGGAAGCATTTTCTCACAGTCGCGAACGTCAAAAACATTTAAGATTAACTTTCCCAAAATCTTTTCTTTACGCGTTGGATGAGCGATTGCTTCGCAGAATATTCTAAATAGTTTTCAAACCTCTTTCCACCCGAGAATGAATGGCTTGTAGCGTACTTTGAGAAAGATTGTCCGTTTATGTATGACTCGATATCCAGTATTACTTTTATACCATTTCCTCGTATAATTTGATAGCCAATGTGGTTGTAAGATCGGTATTACAATGTATCAGTATTATAATGTAATGTATCGGTATTATAATGTATTATCGGTATTATAATGTATGCTTAAAATGGACTTATGCTCCAATGGACTCTTAATCTCAATGCTCTTAATAGACTAATGAAAGTGGCAAATGCTCACTTCAGGGCCTGGTATTTTAATTGTTTGTTAAGTGGGGCTCCCCGATATCCAAGTGGGCAACGCATTCGACTTCGGTGAAAGCGGTCGCTGGTTCGATTCCCGGTGGGGGCCTACGTGCGAAATGACCGGAGCTATCGAAGCTCTTTCAACAATACTAGTAATACTAAGTGAAGTGTTAAAGATAAGTTAAAGTTAAACGAGTTAAAGTGAAGATTTTAGTTAATAATACTGATCCTTCTATATAAGGAGGTTAACTATAATATTCTCTTCACTCAACTCTGAAAAACTATTATAATACCAGGCCCTAAAGAGAACATTAGTTAAAGTCCATTTTAAGTACACGTTAAAATACCGGGCCAAAAATATTCTAATTAATAGCGACGAGTGAGCGTTTCTAAACACTTATTGAGTAAATAAATGCGAATAATATTAATCAGGTTGCAAAACTCGAGTAACCAAAAAGATTTTAGCGAAATAAAGAACACGTATACAGACAATCCAAAATGATTTTTTCAAACAAACACCCGTGTCTCTTCTCAGGTCTTTTCACACCCATCAAATTCGCGAGAATACTCAATTGACACCCTATATTAATAACAAATTATCAACAATTCGTCTCACGGTTTGGTAAAATACAGAGTTAATCGGATGATAACCCCAGAGCAATTCCCAGAGGAATTTTGATATTCCTCTCTCAACTAAGCTGATGTGAATAACCAAATGGGTATTTCAACTCCAAAATAATGACTTTCTCTTTCGTGCATTGAAATGTACAAAGTGACTGTCTCATTCAATTCAACATTTAGTTTCAAATTCTTTAGATCTCTCATTCTCTTTGTCTCTTATATGTTTCTTTCATAAATTCTCAACAGGTGTCATTAATATCAGGTTACCCTTCGAGCTAAACTGCTTTTAATTACTACAAATACCGTTCCTTTTGAGAGGTAGAAATTATTTTCTCAGAAATCATTGCTCATTTTAGAGCGATAATTTAATGCCACAATTTCCGCTGAGACTCGTATTCCGTGCGCACATTGGATTCGCTAGAACTGGAGCGTTCAGCTGCGAAGTGCAAAAAAATGATTAGACTTAAATAAACGGCTAAGAAAAAGTAGTTTCAGTATATTGTAAAATAAAATGGCGCTTGAAAGACGCTCATAACATGGTAAAATAGCCGTAATTGTATTGTGTCGGACTACTTTCTACAAAATGTAAATGCTATTCATTTATATGATGAAATAAGAATTGCTGTGGTGAATTCCACATTAACTTTAATGAGCATTCGATTTCGTCGCCATGCGACATCATCCTCACTCAGTTATGTACGTAGTTAATTGATGAGGTAATTTTAATCAGGTTTTATATTTTGGTCGAACCTAATAAGAATTTCATTGTATTACGAATATAAATGTTAACATACGAATGAAATTCTCACCAACTGAAAGGAAAGTTAGTATTGTATAAAATGATAAAAAATGTGAAATTTGTAATTATCAGAGAGGTAACCGATGTTTCAAAGCGCCATCAGTTACACTCGGTTTTAATAGACTGATACTTAGAACATTTTTAGCAATTCAATAACGTCGTTCGAGATGACTTTCGTTTTCCCCTCCTACGGAATACAAAGCAATAAAGAACAGAGGTTTCTCCTTCCGTTATGGCGTTTAAGGGGTTGCATAAGGTTCAGGATGATAGCGTTTTTTTATCACCTTAGTCACGAACACGACGAGTCTACATTTACATTTTTGCGACGCAGCAAAATACATTTAAAAAAATCATTGCATTATAGTCTTTGAAATCTGGATCGAACTAAGTTAAGCATCGTCTCCTTCTAGATTCTTCCGTAGCCAAAGAGTTTTCACCCGGTTCTTTTTGTGTACGCCAATAGGCCACGGCCACCGCCTTTCTCGCGGTAAGCCCTGAGGCCCTTATATCGTACCAAGAGAATGGTCAGATTCCGGTAGCCTTTACTATATTTGTTGCTAAGTGATCCTTTGGCTGTTAGCTAGTCCTTAGGTCAAGCAATTTTAAGCCTTCGCAAATTACGAACCTGTTTGCACATCGTTTGCTTTCAGGTCACAGTTCTTACATTTGTATGGGTTTACGAGGTTAATACGAGGTTTACATAATTTTTGAGCGGCAAAAAATAAAATTCTTGTAAATATATGAAAATGAACAAGCTCATGAATTGAGTGCAACCAGTGGACCTTGGTAAATTAGAACTGAAAGGTCTGTTCAAAAGTCACCTCTATGACGCCCGCCCCTGATATATATAT
>KZ308456.1:153626-219456 GCA_000376725.2 Ladona fulva | reverse complement strand
ATACATTTATATTTATAAGCATTTATTAATTATATATAATACATTTATATTGACATATATTTCCTGTGAGTCACAAGCGGCGTGTGTAACTGAAAATATTTAAGCAATTACAATTTACCTCCCATAACCTCGATTGTTTAAAACTCATTATGGCTCTGGGGACTTTAACATACAACCCCCCCTCCTGACTGTCCCCGCTGTATATTCATAATCAATATGGATTTAGTAGTTTAGTTTCCGGTAATTTTTCGGAAGCACATAAACTGGTTATTCCAAAGTAATCACACAATGCTTCTAGAATAAAGGAAGAATCAGATAAAATTCATAATCCAATCTGTAGAGTTAATCATGCAGATAACTTCCGTAAGACAAGATGTGAAAATAACGGTGGTTTAATATATCCAACAAATGAAATTACTAAGGTTCAACTTATTATCTTATCACGGTACGTGATGGTACTTAGTAACATATTTAGCAAATGGACGCAGAGAGACTCAATTCAAAATTACGAAAACTCCTCTGCAGAATTTCGCTCGCAGAACCTTTTCCGAAATACAAAAGTCGTTGTTTCGTCCGACATGAACAGGAGATATGGGCTATTAATTCAAGCGTTGATTCGCTTTCTCGAAGATCTTTGTTCTACATTTTGGAGGTTGGCAAACGAAATTGACATTCACAGTCGATTAGCTTCCAAAAAAAAAGAACTTTGAGGTTCGACACACACATTTTTGGCGAATTTCCGGCGACTGAAGCCACGGGCGTGTGTTTACGAACCGGTCGCGGCCCTTGTCTTCGCGGTGCGGAAAGTGCTATTGTTCACAGACGAAAGCACAAGCAGCAACTTTTTGTCTTCCACGGGACACTAACGTATTAACTCAAAATCTGTGGCATAATTTTATTATCTGTGGTGTATATTCGGATTGAAAAGGAAGATGATACATACTGCGGGTAACTAATGAGAACTGTACTTCGTATTTTCCACATTTTAAAATTTTTTAAAAGTAATAAATATAAAGTAAAATTTCATGTATTAAATAGCGTTCCGCTTAGTCGGGTCAACTCATATTGATTATCTACTGCTCGGTAAAATGTATGTATTTCCACAAAAAATCCCATGTACAAATAATATAATATAACTTTCTTTCTGTGTTATATTTCCATTATATTTTAGTGTTTTCACTGTAATTGATTTTGATTTTCTTTTCTATTTTTTTATTAATAATGGATTACATTTAAGACGGGACTAAGTAGTCCCAATATTGCCCGAAAAATAATTCGTATGTGTATATGTATAACGACTATGTAATTGATAAAAAGTGCCACTCTGTGGCAATAATAATATGAGGCACACCGAGAGACTACTTATGGTACACTATACTAATATCTCGCGGCATAGTTGTTGGAAAACACTGCCTAATAACACTACTATACTACTACTAAACCATATGCCTACCCGTTGGATTGTTTACTCATCGATCCCCAAAATCTTTTCTACTCCCAGTGTATGGCTGGTAGATTCGTACAAAAACCACTTCTGCTCAGAAGCCATAACCAAACTGTACATACCGTCTGAGAAAGTGACAGGAACGAATCCAAGGTACAGATGACTTGCTGAATTGGTTCTGTCTGAACGACAAAAGAAAAGCGAGTGAGAGGAGAGTACGAGTGAAGGATTTCTGAATAATGGCATCGGAATTTCATTTTTACGACCTGAATCACTATACTGCCTAGTGATTAAATAGCGACTCAATAATTTTGTCTTTGGGCGATTGGAGCTGTATCAAACGTCCGTATTGTGTTTTTTGATGCTCGTTACCACATATATCTTATTTTCATTTATTACTAAATTTCCAATGACATTTTAGCAACGCCATCAGGATTATCCTCCGCTAAGTTCAACTATTTTCTCATTCATTACGTTCGATTTTATGAAAATTTTTCGCATTATTACTTCTCTATATTATAAAAAATAAGAGAGAAACCTAAAATAAATCAAATTCGAAGCATAGGAAAGCTTATGGTTCTCTAGAGTGACCGATTTTACCGACCGCATTATACAATAGACATTGAGTACTCAATATAGGTTCCAAAAAAGTACAAATATGGAAAATTCAAATTTCGCGTTTTTATTTCACAGCCTGTTTCAATGTTTATTCAGTAACATACAATGCAATGAAACGCAATTTTTCTTTGGAGCATATGACGCGCACAGGCCGATAATATAAACATGTAAGTATAGCTAGTGATGTCGGAATCACACAGTAATTTCTTACAAAGAGAATATTACGTATTCCACAATTATCATGACCATATTGATCTAAAATTTATAACGGATTAATATCTAGTGTGATGCAGAATACGAAATTCGTTTGAGTGTTGAATCAAATTGAAAATTCCCGAATTACTTTGGGCTTCGTTTTATTTAACACTCAAATTATTGTCGTCTGCTAATATTACCGATCTTTTCGTTGTAGTAGTAGCATCGTTAAACGTGCTTCGACAGCTAGGGTAATTTCGCTCATAGGCGACAACCCGAAATTGAACCCGGGACCGCTTTCACAGAAGTCGAACGCGTTGCCCGTTTGGCTATCCGGGAGCCTCCGACCTTCAGGAAATAATTTCAAAGAGTATTCCCATTCTTGGCTTCAAATAATGTTCAATTTACAAACATATTGATATCGATTGATTTTGGAAATTACTTCAAATCTTCACCATTTTACTCGTAACCATAACATGGGATATCAGTGTAAAAATTCATTGGATATATGTGCAAAAATCTTTAGAATGGCAAAGTTTCTCGCTATTCATACTTTGGATTGTCTCTGAGTTCATTTACACAAACATAATTGATTAATATTGCAAAAACTCTGTAATAATTTTTGGAGTTTTACAACATTAATTGGCTTAATTAATTAACATTGGCTAATTCTAATATAACATCAATGAGTTTAAAATTTGTAGCTGCATCATAGACATGAAATATACCATACAATTTCTCGATAAAATTCAACGAGTATGCGTAAATTAAGATAGTGAAAACATTTTCTAATACAGAACAGCCTAAAGAATCTGTGGTTGTACAATAGAACTAGAAATGTATCACTAGCAATCATTTGGGGGTTTGGGAGGATTACGTTAATTGGTTTTGATGCTTCAACTTCCTCCTCATACCGCCGATAGTAATGGAATTCCCTTGCGATAAAAAAACTTCTGTGATCAACAAGTATGACCAATTTCACTGGAAATCTGCCAAAAAGATCATGAGTTATTGGGCTAGCAATTAATTTATTTCATCGTAATCAACGGAGGAAAAAACGAGTTCTGAATTTTGGCAAAATGAGAGAAGAAATCTTTTAAAGCCATATTAACAAAACTCAGTGGGCTAGTTTCATACCTTCTTCTTCGCGGACGGCCTTCCATCAGCCTCTACTTCATCACTTGCTTTTCAAATAATTTTGAACGTCCTTTCCCACAGCTCGCAACCTTGAGAGGTGATTCCTGTTAAATCAACTACATTACGAGTGTAGTTTTCAAGGCAGACTAGCGGACATTGTACCTCCGACACGGGAACCTTTCTCCGGAAATCACCGATTCTATTTTACCCTTCATGAATCGAATCACATTAAAAAAAAGATCACGATCGCGAAACTTCGTGTACTTTCACTTTCACCAATGAAATGCAACACTGTTTCGCAATATGATGTAAAACTTCGATTCACTTTTTTTCTTTCTCCTCGCGGGAGTCGAATAAATCAAACTGTCTCGTGAACTATACATCTGGAAACCCAGATGGGTCAGTGGGATAGAGCACGCATGACTGGCCCTTCGTGCTTTGCCGCTCCTAAGCGTACGCATGCCCACTCAACCGCAACAGATAGTCCGAACCACGATATCGGGTTTGCAATTGGAAATTGCGAAAAATTTTGCGTCTACGGAAGTGTGATATCTACAACGTTAGTTATCATCTCTTCGAAAGTGAATTCTTTTTCCCTACTTCATGTTGCATTAGACGCGGGTACATTAGTACTGATATCGCTGTTGTCGTGGATAAACGAAGGAAATGTTCCTTCACTAACGAAAGAATGTCGTGTATAGACGACACTGGTATAAACAGTGGCTATAACAGAGGCAGAACTTCGAAGTACGAGAGTTGATCAGAAAGTATTGCACCACATGTTATTCCAAAAAAACTATGAATTCTACAAAAATGAAATTTTCAGATGTGAAAGAATGTTATTTTATCTACTCAATCTAATTTTCTACATAGTCTCCTTCAAGTTTTATTGCCTTTCTTCAGCGATTCACTAGGGTATGTATGCTCTGTTGCAACCAGTCCTCGCTATATACAGGTATGCTATCTGCACATATGTACGCTAAATGTCAACAAATTTGAACCTACAATTTCGAATTACTAGCTTTGGTTTTGGCTGGAATAAAATGTGGGGTGGGCAAAATGTGCCATTACTTTTTGGCCAACTATCGTATATTATTTGATCCTTTCTGGCCCTAAACCAGTTCCTGACGATTTCAGAAATTTGGCAGCGAAAACTATACTATGTGGACTAAATGCTCCAAGAATCCAACGTATTCCATTATATTCATATAGAAGTATGCTAAAAATGTTAATATTATTGGTAAAATTTCGTTCAAAGGTTGTATATTACCAGTGAAACACAAAATTTTTAATCCCAGAACATTGCAAAACCACTGCAATGACATTTAGTTTTCTGCAGCCCCATGCCGGGAAATAGTCTAGAGCCCACTGAGAAGGGCAACCTGGCTCTTCACACTGGTTCGAGTTTAGTCCGTGGACGGGGGCGGGTATTCTTCGCGAAGGTTAAGATTTTGGATGTATTCCTACGAGAATTCCGCTAGCGCGAAAGGGTTAACGATCTTCACGACTGAAAAATACAATCCAAAAATAACGGAAATGATTCTAAATTAAGGAGACAGAAATGATCAAATATTTACCTCATGAAATTCAACAAAATTGTTGTAAAATAATCTTAAATGTTTTGGTTCAATTTGCTGATAATCTTGCATTTTCCATCATTTAGGCGATACAGGGGAATTGAAGAATAAATTATTTTTTCTAGTGAAAAGTAGGGTAAATACAATTGTTTGCTAATTCTGTTAGAAATTAGGTCTTCTTAAGTTCAAAGGATCGAGATAAAAGGTAATTCAAGAAACATTTGCGGTAATTTTACGGCTTACGATCGTCATTAACTTACGGTGTTTAATTCTACGCTCATATATTAATTTCCTTGGAATAATGTCTGCGAATGTGCCAAAGCAATTAAAATCAATAAATGCGGTTCAAGTTCGAATTCATTTCATCTCAAACTTCTCCTTTATTGACACATGCAAAATATCGAGTTAAAGATTAAGTTAGTGAGCCTTTAAGTTAGTGAGGTTACCCTTCAATAAAATTTTAATTAAAACCCTTTCCTCACTTGTAACGAGTTTTGCTTCCTCGTCGCCCAAGTGAGCCATCACATCCGGTCAATGAGTCTCCATCGGGCAGAAGACTTCCGGATTTCAATTAATTGAATCGGCAGACATTGACCGTTTCATTTGCTCTCATCGGCACCTGGCAGAACTGCATTCCATAATTGTTGGGCATTACTCTGCTCTCGAAAAATTAAAGGTCTGTCTGATGATATGTAACTCAAAGATCGAACGCAATACTATTGAAAGGGATTTTCACAAATAGTGTAGCTTTTCTCTTAATTTTGTACCCTAAAATTAACTTCGAGGGAACAATAATTTAGATTCCTTCTTTTGAGATCAAGAGAATGGGAGGAATTTTTCGAAAGAACATAATTATTACTTAATTAGCTAAGGTAGAATCGTAATATATCGTAGAAATTGCGAAGACGGTGTAAGATCCTTATGACAAATTTCGCTTAAAAAATGAGAGAAAGTTCGAAGGAAGGGAGATAGTTACGTTAAGGTAAGGATTAGAGAAACATGTAGCGCCTTAGAAATGTGTAAGGACCTCGGATTGGAATCGCTAGTAAGAGTAGGAAAATAAAGTGACTAAATGGTGTTTACCAGATAATAGCAGGCTGTGAGGGATGGGAAAGGATTTAAAATGTAATGCAAACGTTATCATCTGTAAAAAGAAGTCGTTACCGCAAAATAAAACTTGAGCCATAAAAAACTGATATAGAGAAATACTCTTTTTTGAATAGAGGCATAACGGAGTGGAACCAGTTATCAGGATTTTTTGAGTTTTCCTAAAATCCCAAAATATTTTAAGAAAAAGTGTGCATCTTTTATGTTGTTGTTAAAAATTCGTAATAGTTACAATAGTTGTGGTAAATTTCAAAGGCAAAATGTGAGAGAAGTAGGGGATTCCCTGGAAGAGTGAAGTGTGGTGAAGACTACGTGTGCCACGGTAGTCGTGAAGGCCTACCAGGAACCGCGAAAAATCTCGTATGATTTTGCAAAGATATAAATGAAAATGGTTAAGGTTACGTGGTTCATTTATTGTGTACTGTATTGTATGTCTTAACCAGACTTGGCATAACTGCGGCGGTGAACAAGTAAATAAAAGTAAAATTCTCAAGCGAATGACAGAAAGAGTAAAAATTAGTGGTGATAAGCCCAAGGGCATCCAAACAATAGACTTCTTTGCTTCAGTGAGTCGAATCGAATTTAGAGGCAATGTACTGTCTCTCCTTGTAACATTACCAACACCTTGATCTTGAGAACTCAGATTCATTACATGCATTGAGTTCAAAACGATTTCTTTCCAAAATCGTTTTTTTTCGACCCTTAAGTTTCCTTCCAAGGAATCCAGAACACTTCTTATCCATTTTTTCTCAAATTTGAGGAACATTTACAAATATTTCTATTTTGAAGACTCCATCACACGACATAATACATTATGATGTACTTAAAAATTATTTAGACTTTCTCTTGTGCTGACGTAGCCAATATCAATCTCTGGTAGCTAGCAGAGTAATGAATTGAATTAGTTAGCTACTCAATAAAAGTCCTTGCATCGTTTTTACGAAAGTTAAATACGTTTTGAAAGTATTTTATTTCACAATTTGACTTACAGTGATATATAAAGCACGGGTAATAAAGTAAGCCAGATTATATTTGATATTTTATTTAAAGCCTTTGCATTGATATATTTGTAATCTTTCATCACTAAACAAATGTTATAGGTATTTTTACAAATATATTTTAGAATAAAACTTGTATTAAAACAAGAATTTAATATTTCTGCAGCTTCCTGTTATACACAAGTATTTTAGTAGCTATGGGTATATGTGTATATATGGCTATAGTACCAGTTCTCAAATGTGATTTTGTTCATTGGAGTAAAGTAAAACTACAACATCTTTCACCAAATTGAAAATATTCCAAAAGTTCCCGACATATCTTCTTTACGATTTATTTACATGCCTCTCACTCACCCAGTTATATCTCTGCCTCAAAACACTATAAAATAAACTTGATATGTTGTTTAACTGAAATAAAAGGTTGCTTCTTTCCCTTGACGCTATTACAAGCGATAAAATGTACTTAAAACAATACAAAAGGCAAACTACCAGCCACAGTAAAATTAGGTTAGAGTATATTTCTTTTCTTATTTGCTTTTCTCAGAAGAATTTCTTCGAAAATAGAACATTACAACTAAACAGTTAAATATACTATTCAATTTCAGTTTATAAGGCATTAAGATTCCCACAGCGAAAACAATAATGTCAAAATCGTAACAATTCTTAGAAAACTTCAAGGTAGGCCTTTCATGATATGATAAAATGGTATATTAGAAGGTGTCAGAAAGTACATCTATGAAACACAAATTTAACCATATTACGCTTTCTGTGGTTAACATTATTATAGATGCATAGAATGGAACATTCTTCTTTATGAACTTTATTCATATTGGCATTGGAAAAACATCGATTTAGTACAATTTAAGTATAAATTAATTTTATTACTTCAATTTAATTACTTCATAACTGTTAAAACGAAAATTTCTGAAAATATTGTGAGATAAGGGCCAATGAGTCATTAACTTTGCCCTTCGTAGTCATGCAAAGGAAATAAGAAACTTGTTTGTATAAAATATTTCATATGAGATGGAACATATATTTGTCATATATTCATGTGAATATATAGCAAATATGTTTATGTCATTATATATATACGAGGATGATCACCTATCTAAGATGGCCAAGGTGCAAATTTCCACCCCACTCCCTCTTCGTTGCTTTTGTCCATAAGATGAGAAATTGTTAATAAATAAAGTATTGTATTTGGCATAGCAACATTTGTTGCAGGTATAATCATTACCCTCTGAGAAATAACGAAGTCACCTTTTAATTGGGTCCTCCTCAAGGTGCATACCCGGATGACAAGCAACCCCTTCTTGGCCTATCCTGTGTACTCACAAATATATACAGAGACTTTTGATTTTTGATTTTCTAATATTGTAATAGAATACTACTACGTAATACTTAATATAATAATTGAATTCTATTGCTTAATTAAAAAAATATTTTACCGCATTTTATGAATAAATGAGCAAAATGAAAATACTACATAGGAGTTTTATATTTTGCGTTCGCAAAATTTAGAACTCCTATGTAGTAGGCGATAAATTATTTTTTATTTATTTATTTTCTAGAGCCCTCACAAACATCCATCCATAGGAAAATTACAGGAGAGGAGAGAATAGCTACAATAGACCAGCACACACGACCATTCCCTATGCAGAAAAATCCGATTATCCGGGACTCGAGCCCGGAACCTAGATGTTGGAGTGCTAGTTCGCTAATCACTCCGCCACCTCGGTCGATATACGTGTGTAAGTCAACAAATTTTAACTTGATAAGTGTGAAATTTATTAATGAAGAAACACAAAATGCAAGTTAAAAGAATGAACTACAAAATAATAGAAAGTGAAACAATTTCTAAGTGTCAAAATTCACGCGTGATTTCTAGATAATGAAAAAGGTATGTAAAAAATAAAGCTGCATCTTCACACGCCTTCAGTATAGATTTCGTAATCAAATGCGGAATTTTTCCTAAGGACAGTTTCAAAATGAATAACGTATTTTGGGCGAGAGATAGTCTCTGCTTCATAATATTATCAGTGAAATCTAACTCACGCAAAAAAATCAAAACATATAATAAATCAAATTAACCGTCGACATTTTTTATTTCTGACGTTTGGTTTCACTTGAAAACGTACTACGTTACGATAAATATATTTGTCCGGCTTTGTGTTAGCATCTCGTGTTAGGGCCGAGTCTGTTAAACCATCAAATCTTTCTCATGGCCGTCGAATCAAGTATTGTTGCTAGAAACACGTCTTCACATCCTAATCTGTCCATGAAATTCTCAACCATATGTTTACTGCACTATGACAGTCAGTTTCACTGAGTAGTTACCACGGTACTCCTCTGGGACGCCTGGTGGCAGGAAGACACGGTGGGCTGAGTTGTCGCTCCGCAAAGGTTCATTGTTTCTACGAAAAGGAGCAGATTTTTGTTCCTAACGTGAAGATCTGTAATATTCCTTGCGGTAGCGAAGAATGCCCTACGTTCGTATGGACTTGGCATAGGAAAAACTTAAAGTTAGAGCGGAGACTTCAACGCGCGCGCCCGTCTGCATTATTTGCCGTCCCCGATCTAATTCTAGTCAGTGGCATAAGAATCGAAGGCTTCGGAAACCCATCCCCCGCGCACATTCTAAACCTCCCACGAACAGGCAGTCGTCGCCCCCTACAGTTTGCGGCCCATAAGGTAGCAACAATCACTAGGTCCCCACAGATCCCCCTCTAATAACACCGGCTTCTACTTGCGGTGACCAGCAAATGTGAGCGAGACAACGGCAAGGGCATAATTATGCCCTGAAAGAGAAAGGTAGAATATGGTGTAGTAGGAAGAGGAAAACGATAGATGCTGGGCGAATCAGATCGAGGCGGCAAGGGGGTCGAGAGGGGATCCTTACCAGAGTGAGTGCGCTCTAGGATGAGGGGAAGAGGTGTGGCTGCAGGGCGTGAGAGGGGGAGAGTGGAGGGTGCTGAGATTCGTCGGCTCTGAGGTATATAAGGCCGTTGGTCCATGGTGCCAACATCAATTCGCCTATTGCAACTATATCAGTAGAGAAAGACGCTCAACAAACCCCTCATCACCATGAAATTCCTGGTAAGTTCAGAAAAGGGATTTTTCACTTACCATAGAACTTAAAAATTAAATACGGTTACTTGGAATTTAAATACGGCTTTAGGATCATTAATATCTCTTTTGAGTATATGAAACTATTCAGTTAATGAGAAATCAAATCAATTACGGTATTTAATTACTTGGTTTGATCTATTAACGTAGTGCAAGAAAAATTTTTGTAAAATGATTTCTATGGATTTATTTTGATCTTTTTTAAAAGGTTTTCATCTTAGTGAACCTCTCACATCATCTCATTATATCAGATCAATCTCCTAAGTTTAGATAGCATTCTTAATATTGCATGAACTATTTCATTTGCTAGACGTTCCAGTCAACTTCTATAATCAGAATTTCATCTTCCCTTAATGTCGAATTCTTTTGTTTTAATGGAGTGATTAAATATAAAATTATAATATTTTCTACATCTCAAGACCGATAGTGACTATAAACTTAACTTATTGGTTGCATTTTTCATATACTTTAAAACGTTTCTCTCGGTACCATTCTTAGCAAGTATCATAGACGTATGACTGTAGGTTTGGCTGATAGCATTTCATTATTTGCTAAATCCTGATTTTGTCTGCAGGAACTCTTGAAAGTATTCCAAAATAATATTTTAGTCTAAAAGTGGGCAAATTCATCTTAAGAAATAGAAGAATACATTCTTTGAGAAATTAAAAATTTTAGACTTTCTCGTAGCACAAGATTTTAATAGAGGAATAGGGAATAACATATAATTTAGGAAAAATATATAGGGAATTAACCTATAATGTTTCGAGTCACTTTGTAAAACAGTAACGAGCGAAGGATTTTATTGTGATCAATTTCATTTGTTATGGAGGAAATAAATAAGGGTCTGCAACAATAATAAAAATTGGATATAATAATAAAATTGGATATAATTTTCAAACAATATAGGACTGTAAGAGAGAGAGAAAGTAAAGCGGAAAACCGTCTGCAATAATGTAACTTCGATCATTGTTCCTTCAGAACATCCTTAAAAATGGGTAATCGATATCAGCTTGCTTCTTTACATAATGCCGAATTAATTTCCTTTCAATGATGGGTGGTCCATTTTGAACTGTATCGTATAGTTTCATTTGTCTTAGCTCCAGTGATAATGAAGTCATCAATTCGACGACTTCCCTTGTTTATATTACATCAGATTATAGGCTTGGATACCTACGACACGATCAATCATGTTGATAAGGTCCTCCAGTATTACTTATGAAAATGGTCGAAGGCTCAGAAATCACCTCTCTGGATACATAGGTTACAGTGTCGGTCGCAGAAAATAGTTTGGAATGTTGTAATTTCAAAGGATAATCCACGGATCTCGGGTACACCTCTACTATGTTAATGTTCAAAGAACCAGCCTTAAAAGTCTCAACTATGATGATCGCTAAGCTAACGAATTTTCCTCATCAGGTCTGCATCGCTGCCCTCGTGGCCGTCGCCGCCGCTGCTCCCGGATATGCCGGACTTGCCCATGGAGGATATGGCATTGGCTATGCTGCCCCCGCCATCCACGCTGCCCCCTTCGCCGTCGCTGCCCCCGCCATCGCTAAGGTAGCCGCCCCCGTCGCCACCTCTTATGCCAACTCCAACAGCCTCCACGTCGGACAGGTCGCCGTCGCCGCCCCCGCCGTCCACGCTGCCCCCGTTGCCGTCGCTCACGCCGCCCCTCTCGCCGTCGCTCACGCCGCCCCTCTCGCCGTCGCTCATGCTGCCCCTCTCGCCGTCGCTGCCGGCCCCGCTATCGGACTTGGATACGGACACGGCTACGGACACGGCTACGGACACGGATACGGACTCCACGGTTAAGAAGGAGCACCTCCAGGAATGGAGTGGAAGTTTGAGGGTGCGTTTACTCAGAGTTCAATACTCGTTTTGCATACACGCAATCATTTAAAGGGAATGGATAACTCCGATTGCAAAACTGCAAATAAGATACAAGGATGCTAGAGTGAAGCATGAATATTCCTTCCTAAAATATTTCTTCTAAATCAGAATTCATAAATGCTGTTCCATAACCATAATCAATATTACGATGAGGTACAGTTTAGTTTACACAAACCTCAACATTCAAGGAACTGCACTCATACTTTTAAGGCGTTTCCAAATTCTATCATTAACAAGGTGCTTTCCCTATCTATCGTTAATGTTAACAATGAAGTCAAATATGTCTAATGGAATAACTTCGATCGAAATTCAAATATCATACTTTTTCTTTTTGAATCATTAATATACTATTATACTAACTTTGACTTTTTCTTTAATTGCAGGGGGAGCCACATTCATTCTTCTCCATCAACAAAAACTCATACACAATGACCCAAAAATCTCCTAATTTAAGCATTTGGCCTCTAACATTTCAACCAAATCTGTAAAAACAACTCATATGTAAATAAAAATTTCCAGTTAATTTATTCTTCATTTCCAATGAAAATTTATAATTACTTCTATCAGCACGGTTGAGCACTAAATCATTTTGTTCAATACTTAGAGTAAAAATTCTCTCCTGTTCTTCATAACTTGCAAAGACTGACTGAAGGGTATAGGTTTCTGATTGTTTTCAGCGATGAGAGACATTGCTAATAAAGTATATAAGGAAGGTATGCATTGAATGCATACGAGAATATATCAATAGTAGTCTATGGCACTAATGCCAAAGCATATATTGCGAAAGTATTCTCCGCAACGGGCGATTTTAGTCGCTTGAATCTTAGCATTAGACGCCTAGGATATATGTTAACGTAATTTAGGTAAGTCGAACATAGTTCTGGTTGCGGGAAACTCGTCCAACTTTCGTTTGCATAAATTTCGACACACTATTTCTCCAGTGCTTTATTTGAAGGACTTCAAAAATTCACAATAATTTGGGCGTTCAGCTCATATATGATTGTTAAAGAAGAATCAATCTTCTTTTTTTTCAGGTCAACAGGAATAATAGCATACACAAAAAAAAAACAATTGAGCAAAATTGTGTTGCATTAATGCTCTGTAAGACTTGGAGATACTTGGTGGAATTACGGTGGGATGACAAGTTAAATGTTCAATTAGGTTGACTATATTAGTAAAATGTCTTTAAAAGAATAAATACCAAGGACAACGGACGTAAAAAAAAGTATTACGAAACCTGAAATTTAACTACTTGTCTTCTATCTAACTATCACTAACTATCTATTGTCTTCTAACTATCTAACTGTCTAACTATCTTATACTCGCCTGGCGACTGTGCTAAATGTTGAATTAACACTCTTGATGGAGAGCAGTAGGCCAGCAACTGGAAAATCTGGGTTCGAGTCCCGGTTTCTTCAGACTTTTCTCACGTTACCACAATTTCAATCGCAGTCTTAGATAAATATAGCTATTGAGTTTCAGTTAACTTTTCATCAACCAATATTTCCTTGAAGTTTTCGCTGACGTATATAACTTACCACTTTCGTCGAACCAAAAATCTTAATCTTTTAGAGCGCTCCATTTATATGGCGAGTGTTGCATTTATGAGGAGTGATAGATCGAAATTTTAGATTTCTATCTTTAGCTTTGATCTTGAATTAGAATTTTTCCCGTGTATGAAAAATGATCTTGTTACGTTTAGGCGTTTTCTACAACAAACCAATTGAAAGTTGTAATTAAAAATGAAAAAAAACGTCTGCGGTCCGATATGTTCAAGTTCTTTGATACAATTTCAACATCCTGTTTTCCTCCAGTTCTCAACGCAGATAGACCTTGTCTTCCGTGGGATTGCGTTCCTGAACATTCCGCGAAAGACAAAATCGCGAAAGAGAAGTAACTAGAGTGATAAAAGTACAATCCTTACGCAGTCAAGACGTCGACTTTTGCGTTCGACTTTCGCTTGCCATACACGCCCCCGATATTAGTACATAGTAATTGTAACGAAATTTCTTAATCAGGTTCCTCCTCTTAGTGGAAACGGGGAATCGTAAATTTTATCGGTACATACGATGAACTGTAGTTTCTTGTTTTCTATTTTTTTTTTCAGAATCTCACTTTGTTTTCAGGATTGGATATGTGTAATTGCTCAATTGATTTAAAGCTCTGATCCAGTTAAAGTAGGATCTGGATCGAAGCCCCAGGCATGCCTTTATTTACTTCCGGTTATTCCTGAGGACCATGGTTTTCCTTGCAAAGTTCTTCCTTGCTTTCCTTGCTGAAAAATAAAGAATTATACTATAGGAGACATTGTGGGGACGTGCACTTTCTTAATAAGTATTTTTAAAGAGTTTCCATTAATGCTCTTTGCCATGCTTCCAGACAACCGGGAAATCCATGCAGTGTCTTATTATATACATTATCATTTTATAAGTATATAGGCTTAGTATTATACTATATGAGTAATAAGAATTTCTCCAAACGACTTCCAACAGAATAAAATTATTCGTAGCAACATTCGTATATTGAAATACTGAACTACGTATAAATAATGGGCGAATTGCAGAATAGTGTATTACAGTAGTACCATCAGCCTCCCAAAAGTAAAACTCAGGGCCGCTTAAGCAGTTTAAAATTAAAGCAGGATATTGATGAAGGATGAAGATGGATTCTCATCGTAACTTTTCAACTACATTCTTCTTAAAAAGATACAAGAAATCAGATAAAATGAATGGGTGTAACCTAAACTAATTAGAATACTATTTATGAAACATACACCGTATTAGAGTTTCCCAGCGGGATTTCCTTCCCTGCCATTCTATGGATTTTTCCGTTTTCTCGTTTACATTTACATTTAAACCCTGCAAGCCACATGTGGCGCGTGGCAAGGGGATTTCTCGGGGTTCGTTCTTGAATCCCGAGAAATATTCCCGAGAATAATCAGTCGGGAAATCGGGAAAATCGGCTCCTGGAATTTTGTAATAAACACAATGGGATATAAACGTAATATTTACAATGTATCTTTTAAAAACATTTTCTAATAGTTACCATATACAGTTAAATCGTAACAATATTACACGTCACCAGAAAGGGACGCGTCATACTATAATAAGATAACAAAATACTTACTTGATTTCACTCTTGTAAATCAAGAACATCAGATCATGAAGAGAACAGAGACAACTTTCAGTTAAAACTTGAAAGTAATACGGTTGCAACTGCGAGTGAGGGTGAAGTTGCTCTGGTAAATTTGCATAATTATTACCGACTATTCAACATTTACGCTAAACCATGCACTACATCTAGCAATTGTTATAGTATAAGGAATAGCTGTAACAAATGGTTCAAATATTAAATAGTTGAAAGGTGAAGGATCAGTGACTTGTTACAGTGATAGTGTCATAAACACTTTCTTAACGGTTATGGCATCAATTCTGAGTCACATGATGTTTCCCCAGACGATGACAAATTATATGCAAGATGAACTATTATCGGCAAATGGAGGCATACAAAGAATAGTGAAAGTTATTGAATATTCTTCAGTAAAAGATTCTCTTTTGCAGTAAAAATTAATCAGGAGTGAAAAGAGGGAACAAAAATTAATACGGACAACATAACTCGCAGAAACGCGCTCGAGAGAAATAAATAAAAATTAAAAGATCACAAATTCGAAATTAAATTTTTTTACGAGAGCTGAAACTCGATTACTCGATGATTACGGAAATTAGTCTGTTCGGCAAATACATAAATACACTGCAAACCGCCTTTCCGCATATGGCAGGGGTTTACCGAGTTTTTTCGAATAGCTTGTGAATTGAATGAAATTGTTCGATTGCGAAGTCATCGATTAATGGGATTTTTAAAGAAACATATATAACAGAATAAATTCCAATAAAAGGAACAAAGGATGCCCTCACAGAGAGTCCTGACATTGAATTAGATTCTTATCTGAGGAGAAAAGTGACTACAGCAATATATATCTTGACAATAAAATCTTGCCCTATGTATCCTCTACTTCCAACCTGAAAATTCCGCTTAACGCCCTTTTAAAATCCAAACAACTTATAAGGTAAATGAAAGAAATTATTTAGGTTGAGTATATCTGCTAAGAAAAACACTGTTATCTGATCGGGCAATAGGTGTCCCATGTTCCTTAAATTTTAATTAAAAAGTAACCAATACATACTGTTTAAAATCACTTTTTTTAAGCGAATATTTTTAGAATTCATTCTCGATCATTAGATTTCGGTCAGCCACCAATTTATTTTACTTACTGTTTGCGTCCAAATTTTATTTACAGGAATTTTTCGGTACCTCTAAAAGATTGCGCCAAGCTACGAACTTCTGAAGCCTAACATTCTTTATTCGTTTCCTGATTTTTCTCTCTTTTCCATTTGACATATACTATTACAGCCTTAATCATCGAATGATCGATGGTCATCGAATATTAATTCGACAGTTTATTTCGTTAATGCCCGAGTATTCTCGAACATTTCCCGTTCCCGATTCCCGTATTTTCCAAATGTCGGGAGTTTGGGAACAATACACCGTATCCTGGACAGGTATCAGATTCACATTCAACTAATCATGTTGATTCGATTGAAAACAGCCGATGAGCAGACAGAGATTCGGTGAGAGGAAACCGAAAGAACTGGTTTGTAATTCTCCCGGGAGGAAACAAAATTCATAAATAAACGAACACTGGGAAAGTTTCAAAGAAAATCAAAACCAAGTTTGGTGAATTATGAAAAACTAAAGTGACTGAACAGAACAACTCAGAGAAAGAAGCCATTCGATCAAAATGAATACGTTCTATTATTCGACGAAAGCGGTAAAAAAGGAATCAGTTATCATCAAGTCTACAGTTATACATTATACATAAGGAATGAGTCTAGAAAAACTCAGAGGAATCCCTGGATTAGCAAGATATGATAATAAGGTGAAAACCTAAATATCACACAAACAGTATTCGACGGAAAATATCGGAGCAAAACGAATATTTGACGCAAAAAACAACACGAAACACATTTATTTAAGGATGTTAAAAATAATGCTGATACAATTAGAAAAATAATTGCTTTGTATGGACTCTTTCAAGAACTGAATTCCAGAATAATCATAAGAAGGTCTAAGCTATCGCTGAAAGCTAAAGATGGATGTAAAAAATGGGTAAAAACTCAAAAGGACATAGAGGAACTTCAACAGGAGAGGATATCAAGACACCCTACTTATAATACACCTTACTGATAAATACTTCCAAGCAAAATTTCTGGTAGCGTATTAACTGAGGACAACATGAGGAAAGCCCGGAAGAGATTTGGGAGAAAAAGAAGGCGAATAAACAGTCGAAAAGTTGGTGACCTATAGCGGCTCATACTTCAATTCTATCTTCATCGTAACTTACACGAACGCAAGAATACTTGCTAATTTTATACTATCCCCTATGAAAGACCTCAAATAGATTGTTACCAGGCTGAATGTTCCCCGCCGATATACCTCTCTAAAAATTCAAATTTGCCATATGCCGAGAAAGTGACCACGAAATGCACAATATATTGCCCCTCTAGGGCAGCGGTTCCCAAACTTTTTATTGTTGCGACCCACATTTCATTTCCTCAGAAAAACCCTGTCCCAACAACACCTATTTACCGTAAATTAGCGCGGCTTGGTCTGACGGACCAGTAAGACATATTTTAATAATTTACATTTTCGCTACTTAGCAAAGGTATAACATATATGGGCTTCCTAATTACTCTCGAAGTGCGTCACAGAAATTATTTCTTTATATCTTCATTAATTTTTTAATTTTAATTTAATTATCTTCATTAATCCAGTGGCACTAACTCCTTCATTGTTTGCGGTTTCTTAAGCGTAAATTGAAATTCTGTTTTTCAGAATATAAATTTGTTTCCATCAATTAACCCTAACTTATTTAGGAGTTCAACAAAGCATGCAGTCATAGAGAAATCATACATACCATTTTGATTAATATCTGATAGCATTTGTGAATTTTTAAGTCCTGTGAGTTGATAACTCTTTCTATGAAATATAATATTTCAAGTAATAATACTTCCTATATTTCTTTGCGCTTATTACTGAATTTATTGGAAATTTTTTCTTTAAAACGTTTCTTTAAAAAGACATAAATATCAAAGTAGGAACAAATTAGTAATTTAAATTAAGTCGATCTAAGTAAATTCTATAAATAGATATATAAATAGGGGCCTGAAAGGTCCTGCATCACTAAGGAAATGATCACATTGAAGTCACAAAGAGTCGAAAGTGAGAAAAATTGAAAATTAAATTTAGAAATTTGATTGTGTTGTAGATGAATAAAAACTTTCGTGGTTAATTTTCCGCACTATTTATTCATGTACCAGTAAGATACCTTTCAGTTGAGAATTATATTGTAAAAGTAATCAAGGAAGAAGAGGTGAACAAGAGAGCAAAATCCGACTGTACCAGTCCCACGTTATCGTTTTTCCCATTACTGAAACGCGTTCCACTGGTTGGCCAACACGGCTCTGCGAGTCATTTCAGATCGGTATTCCTTCATTAATTAAATATTCGAAACTATTTCCCGCCTCCTTAAGGTGCACGTTTGACGCACTAAAATAAGACTAAACCATTACTAAATGCAACTTAAAGGGTTATTGAATGGCGGAATAAGAAACCAGTTCTGAATATGGAACAGAGAAGTGAAATAGAAAACTGAAATTGATAACAATAAACACAAATATTGAAAGATAGGTGCAAAATGGTGTTTAAAGTGTTACAATGAATCAATGAGCGTCATCCTTATGCTTCATGACGCTGGATAGGAATCTCTAGAAGATATAAGATTTCAACAGTCTTAATTTACATCAGAAGTTTACGAAAGTAATTTCTTAGGATGTAGCCGATATTATGTAAGCACATTCTCCCTGTTAAATATACCGTTCTGATACTGCGAGAAAAATCAGAGAAATAGATGAAGAATTATTCGCTTCAAGAATAAATTTTTTCCACGTACGATACGAGAAAGTAATCGCTTAGGGAAGTAGAGTCATGGTGCATACACTCCCTGCCACACGCCGGAAGGTGGCTATGTTGATGGCTATGGTAAATATGTTGATGTAGATGTCAAAATTAATGGCTGGAGTAATTTGAAAATGCACAATGGAGATCGTATAAATAAAAAAAGATAATGAAGATAAAAACAAGAAAAAAGTTTACGTCACTTTGTCTAGGGAACAATTGCCCTCCCTGTGGACACTGTTCACCAGAGTGACCAAATAGCGGTTCGCGAGCAGCCCTATCATCTTTTGAGCCCGTTCTCTGTCATCAGCAGATAATATATAGTATGAGGTGGTGAATTTGGTTTAAGAAGTTTAGTATCGATTTCTTAGAAAAGTTGTGGTCCATTTATCAAGAGCAGAGATAAACTTTAAAATTAGTAAAAATATCAATATTTACTCTTCCCTTCATATTAACTTCTCTATAAAGCTCTGATAAATTACAGGACTGACTGCAGAGACCAAGTTTAGAAGAAGTTTATTATTTATTAAGAAACAATAAACAGTATGTTGGTAAATTTTCACTGAAGGAGTATTATAAACTGTAATATTTATAATAAATATTTATGAGGTGTGAATCTTGAATCGCAATAAGGAACTCTCTTTTTAACGGATTAGTTAAAATTTGAATTTCTGTCCGTTGACTATGCTCTTGACTCTCCTGAGTTATTGCGTAATCAAGGTTTTCCTACTGTTACTAATACTGCTAATAAAGAAATGGAAGCATATAATTACTTTTACTATTTTCATAACCTTCACAATGTAAACCGGGGATCCATTCCAGAATTAGGGCGTATTGGAGTGAGGGGAAGGGGTGTGGCTGCAGGGAGTGAGAGTGGGGGAGAAAGGAGGGTGTTAAGATTCGGCGACTCAGGGGTATATAAAGCCGTCGTTCCAGAGGGTCCAACATCAATTCGCCTTCTGCAACTTCCTCAGTAGAGAAATACGCTCAACCAACATCACATCACTATGAAATTCCTGGTAAGTTTCAGTTA
Source organism: Ladona fulva (assembly GCA_000376725.2). Lineage (NCBI taxonomy): Eukaryota > Metazoa > Arthropoda > Insecta > Odonata > Libellulidae > Ladona > Ladona fulva. The sequence continues at coordinate 199,314 of KZ308456.1, read as the reverse complement.
ACGGATTTGTAGTTTCGCTTAGTTTATCAGAGCAATTACGGTTTCCAAGGAGATAGATTTTTTGATACGGTATAAAATATTTCGAAGTCAAATACGGTTTCCGGATCTTCCACCTCTTTGTGGTGCGTATGAATTCTGCATGGAGAGTTAATTATGGTGTCTTTTTTCCATGCATTCGATTAAATCCTCTCAATACGCTTTCGTCTGTATCAGTTGTGCTCATTCAGTGAATTAGATAATTTTAGTTTATTCTGTTATACTTAAATATCTAACTAAGGATTTGTCGAAAGTTCACTGCAGGAACTATTTAAGTTCTCTTTCCAACACCAGGATAGTTCGACTATTTTCTGATATATTATTCTCCATTTATATTTTAATGTTGCACTTTTTTCACGGGATTATGGAAAGGATGTGTTACGTGAAGAATCAATGGAGGGTGACGCCATTAGTGTATTTGTTTCCAGTCACTGATGTTAAGTAACGTTTACGTCTCCCTATGTCTTATAAATAACTGCGAAGCAATCGAACTTAATTTCTAATCCAACTAGGTTTTCTTAGGTAAATTGTGAAAGCATTCGAGGAAATCAGTCAAGTGGATCGTCAAAACTCTTGTTAAAGGAAATACAATCATTAAAGAGTCGGAGACGTTAGTGGGAAAAAGAGAAAAACTTTCCAGAAAAATGTGACTTAGGTTCTTCCTCTAAAATGATCCATTCGGAGTACCAAAGCGGCCTTGTTTCATAGTGTCAAAGTTTCAGACGTCCCTTCAATATTCTTCAGGATCGACGAATGGCTTTCAATACTAAATGGGTGGACCTATTTGCATTTTAATGTGATTCGAGAAAAAATTAAGCAGAAAATGAAGATGTTAGGAGGATGTTACTTATAAAAATGGTAAAGTCCTAGACTCTACAGATCTGCGTTACTCTGCAGGACGTAGAAAATAGTTCGGAAGATCGTACGTACTTAATTAACAAGAGTGGCACACCAAACTCAGAAAATGGTCAGAAAACCATCCAATATAACTTAACTATGATATTCGCTTAGCCTGTGCCAAACCTTCTCGATCAGGTCTGCATTGCTGCCCTCGTGGCCGTCGCCGCTGCTGCTCCCGGAATCGTCGGAGGAATCGGCGGATATAGCGGAATCGGTGGATATAGCGGAATCGGTGGATACGGTGGGTACGGTGGATACGGCGGAGGATATGGCATTGGCCTTGCCGCCCCCGCCATCCACGCAGCCCCCATCGCCGTCGCTGCCCCCGCCATCGCTAAGGTAGCCGCCCCCGTCGCCACCTCCTACGCCAACTACAACAGCCTCCACGTCGGACAGGTCGCCGTCGCCGCCCCCGCCGTCCACGCTGCCCCCGTTGCCGTCCACGCTGCCCCCGTTGCCGTCCACGCTGCCCCCGTTGCCGTCGCTCACGCCGCCCCTCTCGCCGTCGCTGCCGGCCCCGCTATCGGACTTGGATACGGACACGGATACGGACACGGCTACGGACTCCACGGTTAAGAAGGAGCTCCTCCAGGAAGAGAGTGGAAGTTGGAGGGTGCGTTTCCCCAGAGTAAAAATAAGCAATTTTCAGTAGAGGCAGTAATATCGCAGTCGTTTAAAAGAGAATGGAAGGTTACAAAGGCAGCATTGTGACAAAGACGTTGTGACATTACTGTATAACATCTTTCCTCATTTCAGAATTTTCATTTACTTTCAGAGGAAAATGTGTTATTTCTTCGTACTTCTATCCTTATAAATACGATATTAATTGTTCTATTTCTTCAAAGATCAGTTTATCAGCAACTATCCTCTGGCTATCTTGCAAAGGCTATCGATGACTTTTGATGTAAAAACAGTTCATTTATAGAAAACATGAATATCTGTCAGGTGCACTCCTTTTAATGTTAATTTGACTGAAGAACTTTTACTTCTTGAATCAAAAACCATATCGTTAAAAATACATTCGCTAATATAAAGTTTTCTTATTGTTTCAGGCGAAGTCAAGATCATCCTCATCCATCAACAGAAACTCATACACGAAGATCTTAAAAATCTCCTAATTTATGTATTTTGCTTCAAACCTTTCAACCAAAACTGTAGAAAAAATCAAATGTAAATAAAAAATTTCAGCTAAATTTGTGTTTTCGTGGTTATTTTTATGCTAGTTTTAATTATTCGAGAGAGAGAAAGAGTGAGTTAAAATTTGGTGTGTAATCCAAATACCAAGATGACGTTTAGCATTTAAAGTATTTTGTGTTAACCTTCTCAAAATGATAAAAAAGTCTAAAATGTGATAAACTGTATTCTATTGTATTACTCGGATTGTTATGTTTTCATCAAGCATTCATTGGCGGCAATATTTCGGGTGCAGCAAACTGTGTTAGATGATTTTAGAAAGCCCCAGGAAAACTATTTTCATCTTTAAAGACGCGAGAGTTAATTCCGATAATTCTCCATAAATGTATACCCAATATGATAGGATTTCGTGGAACGCCATGTAAATAAATGAGACAGCCGCACTTCGCATTTTCCACACGATTTTTAAAATTTGACCGGTTTCGGCCTTACAGCCATCATCAGGGCCTGACGAAACCGGTCGAATATTAAAAATCGTGTGGAAAATACGAGGTGAGGCTATCTCATTTATTCATATCACTTTTTTTTAATTGATAGCTAAAGCTGTAACATGTCTTATTCTCACAATACTCTTGCATTTTGCGGTCGAAAATTTATTTTAATGTGATATTTGATAATCTCAACTCTTCTCCTTATAAACTGAAGCGATATTCATATTTGCCGGTTCAGAGATCAATGTAAATGAATTCAGAATAGTTGAAGCGTCGAATCTATTAACCAAATTTTTAATGGTTAGTAGGTAAACATTTGGTAAATTTATCTCGTTAATTTCATGACAAATCTGTTTTTATCAAAGTTCAATACGCATCGAATAAACATTAGATGATAGTAATGATATTGTTTGTAAAATTATCCTTTTCTATGGTATTTCTCGCATTTTTACTGTCAATTTTTCCAATAAAATAGTATTAGAGAAAAACAGTCTGCAACGGAACAGAAAATATAACTAACGTGTAATTCCAATGAGTATTACTGACATTAATATAATTAATCGATGATTACTGCAATAGTCGAGGAGAATAGTTATATGAAAACATAGAAAACTAATATATGTACACGAGCAGTACTCGTATAGTATATATCGAGCAGACAAACACTATGCCCTGTTCTAACCTACGGCAATAATATAATATGGTCAATTTGGTGTAAAGTGTTACATATTTGATCGACTCCTTAATTCCTAAATTTGTCCGAAAAAACGTTTTCGACTAATATCAGTTGCAATTAGAAAGTAAAAATCATACTGAAGATACGTAAAGAAGTTAAGAGTGTAGAGCACCACACTAATTATATTCATGTTTACCTGTAGGAGAGAATACTACCATTTCGATTTCAGAAATACTTAAATATATTTGCTGTCGATCGTGAAAATAAATATATTGAGCTGCTCGATCAAATTCGACGACACTTTTAAGGAAATCGATAAAGTTATGATGAATTGGAAGAGAGAAGTTTAAGTCACGGTGCAGATAATTTTCGACGAACATAAACGTGATTTCGCCATGAATGAGTTCTTTCGAGTTCAGTATTCCGAAGAGACTTTAATTTTCATGTCAATGTTTCTTAAATTCAGAGAAAGTATATTTACGGAAGACGTAATTATGTTTTCCCGCAGCGAGCTCCCAGCTACTTCGGCCGATCCGACAATGAGAGTAAAATAAGAGTAATAGATGCGAGGACAAGTCGTTTTAGGGACTCGTTCTTTCCGCGAAAGATACGTGACAACTGTAAGCTAAAGAGGTAACTCGAACGCTTGGTGTTTACACCCCCTGCCACACGCCGAAAGGCGGCTAGCAGGGTATTTATTGAAATGTAGATGTAGAAGACGTGTGCGGCATTACTCAGAATTCTTCTTGCAGCTATATCTTTGAGAAAGTCGCGGTACCTTTTCACTCCCTAACTTGGCGTCTGTGATTCTACCAGTACAGTACTGTACCCTATCAATTAATTCTCAATTTAATTTCTATAATTCCTATTTCAGAATTTTTGTAAGGAAGCATTTGTATGCAGTTGACCGTTCCAAAGAGCCAAAATTAGCTTCACAGTCGTTAAATTGTGAGTTTTATTTATTTATCGACCGGTTTCGTAAAGACAAACCTCGTCCTACGCTCAAAACTGGTTGTGCTAATAATGAGGAAATGTTCCACAAATATAAAAAATTGAATTTTTAGATCACAATTTTGTTCTCCGACGAATATCCTATTTTCACTCTTGAAACCGCACATAATTCAAAGTTTAGTTCTAAGTTAGCCTACTATATCTATGTAAATGATATTCCATTTTTGATGAATTCGTTATGGATTGCTTTCAATCTCAGAAAGGTTACTTGTAAGTGGCCTCATTCTTAAAGTTGTTCGGAGTTTTTCACAGGTTAGTCAAAACATGAAATGATTGATTTGAAGTAAGAATATCTTTACACAATTGAATGAATTGCATTTAAATTAAGCCATTTGCTATCGCAACACACAAAATAACACTCAATGGTCAGTTATCCCATATTTGGCAAGTGCGAGTCACTTGACCTGTTTCTCAATCCGTTCGGTAAAAGTAGATCTAGAATTTGTTCAATTGCTTTATTTATATCAGGCAAAGACAGAATATGCGATTAAAATTTATATCCGCGATTATGAGAGAACGTTGCATATTTCTTCTTATATTTTCTAACAAAATAGCCCCTGCTACTTTTGTTATTTTGAAACTTGATACTCCAATCAGTAATTTAATATTTATAATTTTAAAATTTTCCTGAAAAATTACCTTTGTCACCGGTTGGCTACCTGTAAGGAATTTTCCACCTGATCATCTTAACCCTTAGTGGCGCATGCACCCCCTGCCACACGCCGAAAGGCGGCTTGAAGGGTACATACGTAGATGTGGATGAAACCATAATTTATGTCTAACCATATTTTCTGCAAAAATTTACGAACTCATTACTTACAATATTTTCGAAAATTTCAATGTGTTTACATGAACTCTTCCAAATTATGTTCCCCCCATCTACTAATTAATGATTCTTTTAATTTATTTTAAAGGCTACTTTCAGAAATTGCCATTCCAATCATGCCATCTAATCCAGAGAGATTCTCTCTTTTCTGTTTTGTTTGGGAAACTATCCGAAATAAACTGGATTGTATTCCCTTCTCATTTCTGTCACCGGGTGCACTAACCTCTGAAAACCTTTCACTGAATTGCTCAATAACGTTTTGTAGACCGCGACCCTGATTTTCTTGAATTTCCTTCTTCTCCTACAACCACTTTTTTATGCAGTTCCTCACTCTTCATTTATATTCTGCATCGAACCTTTCTCGGATAATGTATATTGTGTATATTTCTTAATCCATTCGACTTATTCAAACTGCCAGCTATATTTAAATAGTTTTCTATAATGAAGGAAATAAAAACTTGTTCTTAAAGTCTTCCCAAAAATTGATTTCAATACATTGTTGAAATGTTAAAGTTCGAACAACAGATGGTTTTCTTTTCCTAGATGAAAATGTTGGTCTTGAAAATTCTAAGTCAAATTCCTTTTCATTTTAGAATACCTCCGAATAGATAGCATCATACGAACAACAAGATCGAGTACATAACTGACTTAGACAACATAACTAGCTTAGACAAGTCATACTCAATCGACTTCCTCTTCATGACCTCTTGAAACAATCAGATCGATCCCTACTAGAATTTCCATATCAGACATAGTGTTATAATTTTTACAATGTGCGAATTTTAAGAAGTGGCTTTCATACCACTCTGATACCTATAGAACCTATTTTTCTTCTTTTCGAGACGGATTTAGAAGATAAAACATTAATTCCTCTTTGACATCAACTTGTGATATGCCTAGCATGGAACTTGTAATGCATTGACCTATATTTGGCTGATCAGGAGATGTATTGTTCTAAACCCGTAAAACAAATATCTTACTTATTCTTAAGCAACGACTAACTTAATCTAACTAATGGCTACTCTTAGTGTTTCACATTTATCTTCTACTTTAAATTGGTTTTTCGACAGACAAGTATGAGTATTACATTTCAATATTAATTTTAAATAATAAATCCGTTAACTAGACGCGTTATTTGTTTGCAAATGTTATTAACCGATTTTACGAGGCCGAAAACCCCAGGGAGAAAATTTCAAGGTGAAATTCGAAAATTTTTATCCGACGTTATTTTTGAGATTTTTCTTAAAAAATATGAGTAGTTTTCTATGTTTTCCAACAAAAGGCATAAACAGTTTGGTGAAATTTCATTAAGTTCAATCAAGATTTTGGACCTTCTACTTTATATTTTGAGAGTTTGAGGTTCATTAGTCCAGTCATGAAATTTAGGGGTTTTTGACAATATGATCCTAATTTTGAGGTTATATTGACCCCACGCGATTAATTACGTAACTTTTTTTTGTCGCGAGTAACTAAGGGTTAACAGATTGAAAACATACAATGTCTTACAGAACTAAATGATACGCTCCTAAGACTTTATTGGTATTTAACGACTACTGTATTACTCCCTTGGCATTCATTCATGGAGGATTACAGTTTAAATCTCTTAAAATCGATGTTACTGTCATCGTGCATTCCAATTAGCATTGATGTGCGTCATCAAAGGGAGTCGAGAGACGTGTAACACAACTCCTGGAGCGGTTTGGGTTGTCAGAAGCAGTTATGACAAGTGCTTAATTTCAAATGGAAACGGGCTGCAGAGCGAGATTCTAACAACGGAGGATAAATTCCATAATTGGAGCGATTTGCGAAACTCGCGCCGCACCAGAGGAAGAGCAGAATGGGCAGTGCAAGTGGCCCAAGGTCTCGCAAGGCGGGGAAGAATGGCGAGGTGGATCCAGGTCGGTAACATAAATGGTAGAAAATTTCAAATACGACGTTCTCCTCAGAGAGGGTAGCGTAGTCATCATGTGTCAGCACGGCTTATCATTCCTGATGTAGGCCGTGTTTTTTTCGAGATTGACCGATTTTTGGCTAAAAAAATCTGATATTTGAGAAACCAAACGTTTCTCCCTCTTGAAGAATCTATAGTACGTATCAGTATTATTACTATTTGAAATTTTCACTTCTCGGTCAAAGGATTGGAAACATTCACACATCCCTGGTGTATTTCGCCAAAAGATTTACTGAAAACTATTTTACTATTTTTGCTTAAGTTTATTGCTGTATGTATCATTATTATTAATTCACTTCTCAGCTATGGATGCTGGAAACATTCACCTATCCCGGACACAGATTGTGCCAAGGGATTAGGCTATTGTTTCATTGGTCCTGTAGATGTAGAAATCCTCTTACTATTAAACATGTATGTTTATTATTTTTATTAGTATTTGTTTTGCTATGGAGAATGCCCGCAAGAGCAAAAAGTAATTACATAACGTATCAGCTCGAACAAAGGCAATTATAATTAATCATTTCTGGCCGTACTTCATGGAGAGACAATAAAAATAAAGAAAAAATTGGTATGTTTTAAGACTACGAGTTCGGCTACAGTGCCATCGTCAGGTCTGATACTGAGCAGAAACCAGTAGTCTTAATATACTCGTATACATGGAGGAAATTACATTACATTTCCAGAGGTAATTAATACAGAAGAGAATGAGGAAAGAAATAAACAGAATTAATTCAATAATAGTTACAGATAAAAGTAACTTTATAAAATATAAAAAGAAACAGAGAATTTAGAAATATAAAGAATCAGGAAAATTAATCGTAATTGAAGAACAGGTGGTTGAATAGTTTACTCTTAAAGGAATGTACGGAGGTGGAGTTTTCATTCTGAACCGGTAGTGGATTCCAAAAATTTGAGGCAGTAATCAAGAAAATCTAAGATAAGTATTTTTGTACAGAGTGGGATAGGTAAGGTAAGGTAAGGTAGTGAAGGCTGTAATCAAAGTTTACAGGAGAAATAGAAACATCAGCAAATGAATTAACGAGCACTCTTATTCTCATGTAGAGAGGTGTATTTTTTCAAATACGTCGTACCTCAATTTATTTATTTATGCGTCGCAATTTGGCTCTACTTCAATCTCCATACGTCTACCCCCTTCCCAATTCAATGGCAGCCATTTTCGTAGGGTGATGGGTATATGAATTCCTAAATAAAAAACAAAGGTAATTTTTACAGATGTATTTCAATCTGTCTTCCAGCAAATAGAAGTTCAATATGTATGGTAGGACACCCATATGGTCAAACACTTACATAATGGGGGTAGTTAACAATTACTACGAAACATAAAATAAAACACAATACCTAGGTTACGGTAAATGACTAAGAACTATGAGGTAATACATCATGATAGATTGCAAAAGTGGAACAGACAGTCGTGAGGTCACATGAAAATAAACAACAAACTAGACTTTGGTTTAAATTTAATTTTGAAAGTTTTAATATTTTTCGGTATTGAAATGAAAAATACGCCAGGTAAAGTGTTCACTTCCCTAATACCCCAATTAACAAATGATTATTTACTGTTTTCTGCTTCCGTTCCCTAAATTTTTAACTTATGATCGCGACGTTCAACATAATTAGGGAATTTAAATCGTTATCCTCTTCGACAATCTTTGCTTTATAGTTCCTGATTCATCCATTTGGGTTTGCAAATATATATTTGTACGAAAAGATATATGTATATATATTTGGCTATAAAGATCAATGGTTGTATTCATTTATAAATATGTATGTATGTATATACGAGTATATCAATGTTTGTATATGTGTGCATGCAAAGTATATATATGAAAAGTTACATTTGTTAATGTAAATATTTAAAAAATTTGAGCATATTAAATAATTCTTGTAATATTTTATGTTGGGTAGAAATAATGATGAGATGTTGGTGCGTATGTTTTGTACTTGTATAGACCAAATTAATGTAAGTAAGTGTTGATATTCATAATGTAAAAATATTCTTTGACGAGACATCTGTTTACTTTCAGAGTTATGTCTGAATGCAACTGTAAACGTTTTTATGTCAATAAACTACTACTACTACTACTAGATCTAAATGTCTCAATACTTCCAGTTAGTATAAATTAATGTTCTCCAAACTGCGGCCCGCGGGCCGGATCTAGGATGTGAAAGGTTTTTATACAGCCAGCGAATTAAGCGGATATTATATTTTGGGCCCTTACATTATGAGACCGGTAAAGTTCCTATTTAGTAATTGCCTAACATATTAGTTTTACTTATATTTTTGGTATTACTGCATGCGAGAATTATCCCACTTATTCCTTTTCAAGGATCATGTAAGTAATTCGAAGAAAAATAAATATCCGGTTAGCCCTACACTTTACATGCGCTTACGTGGCCCACCTCTAAAAACGTTTGGAATGCCCTGACATAAATGATTCCTCATGAGTAAAACTTTGATGTATTTGAGGTAAAAGTTGGGATTTATCCCACATAGAATGCGATGGAACGATTGAGTGGACATTAATCAGTAAGTACCTAGATACTGTTGCACATACGTTTAGAGATTGAGATATTTTCTTTAGGATTCTTTTTAAGAAATGTAAGTATTTGCATCGGAGATTATACTTAACAACCACAAGTACTTCCGTTAAGTACTCTCCCCAAAGTCCGGGTTAAACATCAGCTTCTCCAACATTACCCACCAAAAGCCCTGGAGAGGAAATGAGTCTTACTTGGCAAGATTAGGAGTGAGGTGATTTCTTTCCTCACTGAGCCAGAGTGCTTAAAGCAGAAAAGTCCTCGAGGTGTATCACAGTGACCTCATGAATAAGATTGCTCATAGAAATCATTAATGCCTTACGAAGACGAAAGCTGTAGTTCAGCATTATTCAGACATTAATATCTTTCTTATTATCACAGCCATAAACAGGCAATTTCTTTGGTATGGTCACAGCCATAAACAGGAATTAGACAAATTGAATGAAAATTTAAATTGGGGGGTGAGAAATTTGTAAAACTTTTAAGCTGATTATTTGTTCGTAAAATTTTAATGATGTGGCATTAACTTATTGTCATTGTTGGATCTCAGATCTTGTATAGTAAAAGAAATAAAATCTTTTTCCATCGTTTCTTCAAACTCTGGTCAGCAAAATGAGTCTCTTTGATGAATGAGGAAAATTTTAATGAGGAAGTCTAAAGTTAAAAAAAAAAACAGATATTTACAGCGGAAACCATTTTAGAAAACGGGTAATTTATTTTTCAAAAGAATTATTTTCTAATGGATACATACTTGCAATAACTTTAGAACAATTAAGCACTAAAATTTTAGGCTTTACCGTTAAGTGCAGATTTTTTTGAGTAAAGTAAGCGATGTCTGACCTTCAAAAGACTTTCTCTTCCTTTCTCTACTCCATCCAAAGCTATACGCCTTTCTAATTACCTATCGGCGTGATTGACAAAGCCATCCATCACCCATTCCAAGCAGCTAATACCTCTTAGAGACTTCAAGATCGGACTTCATAAGGCGCAACAGAAAGTAGGTAGGAAAAGGACGTATTTTTAAGAAGTGTTTGCGACTGAGAACATACGTGTTATTTTGCTTAAATTGTACTTTGATCTCGATGTCGTGAAATCGTTTCACTTTCGCATTCAGTACGACCATGTAACGGATAATTATTCTTTGTCTTGAAAAACGAATACATTTGCAATTCTGTAATGGTACCTGTTTAATGGTATATGAACTGATTATCACGCTATGAAATTTCAATTAAAAAGTTCTTGTAATGCGCTGAATTTGTGTTATATCCCAGTTGAAAGCATTTAGACATCATATAAATAAGATGCAATGAAACTAAAATATGGAAAAAGTAAGATTTTTTCTCATAGTGCTAATAAATGGAAACATTTCTTGTATTTAAGAAAGTATATTAATGAGTTCATATTAAGGAATATAATGATCTACGTTCACTTAACACCTGGTAAATCGCGAAAGATATGTAAGCGAATGGTAACTTCTGAGTTGTATCGTCGATATGGTGGGAGAACAAACATTCTTTGAGAAATAATACATTTTTGATAGTGTGTAAATCGTAAGTCAAAAATTTTCTTCCAGAAAACTTTCTAAATTCCAAAATAACCAACTCGAAGTTCGAAATGTTCCGGGGTAGGATTATTGACTTTCAATCAATAAAATTCTGCTCTTTGAAAGCAGTGAAGTAGGTAATACGAAAGATGGCTTTACGACATTATCGCCTGTGTATTTAGTTTTTGGTTTCAGTCTTTATACGAAATATAGAATAAAGATTTTAAATAATATAAGAAGATTATGTAATAAAGATTTCTTCGAATTTTCCGGCTTTCGAATAAATCCTATAATATTATTCATCCTAAGATTTCTGTTTTCTCATTTTTTTAAGATTCGAAGCATTCTCTCTTATGAAAAAGCGTTCGTAATTTTCTACTAACCTTTGCATGCGTAACTTTATCTCATGACAGAAAACATGGTCTTTGTTTCAGCGTAAAATGCGTTTAGGACGATTTTCTGTGTGTCTTTACCAGCATGCTTTATTTTTCGATATCACTGACATTGTTGAAGATAATTTTAAAGACTACTTTTCCCCTGTGATGTTCCACAACGGCGATGACGAAGATAGATGATTTATTTTCATGTGGAAAATATTATGTAACGGAACTGCTTCGCTAAAAAGAAAATCACTTTTAGGGGAGGTAAAGTAAATTCTCGTTTAAAGGGCCGCGAAATGGGGTCACGTAATGCAGGTACGACATGTCAAATGATCGGGCAAGTTTTTTATGTCTTCCTGGACATGTAAGCTCGAGCAATATAGAGTCACCGGAGTCATCGCCACCAAATCTGGAGTACCTGAAACGTAATAAACGGCAAATGAAAGCAAGTTTTGAGAGAAGCGTAACATTTCAAATTCTATTCCCATGAAACATGTGAAATATTCCCTTCGCATTGGAATATTTCAACTAATCAAAGATACGTCTAATGAATACATCAGATCGATACATCAGTTGCTATCAGATTAAGCTGAATTGCAGATAGATCAGCTCAGAGTAAAAGTAAATTTAAATATTAAATAGTGAATTAATTAAATTTATAACAAATAAAAATAAGGCAGTAATATATTATTACTTTTATTATTATTTTTTTCTAAATAACTATCAAGTAGGAAATAAATTATTCTGTAAGGGTTCCAAAAAGTACAGCAAAACCACATCGGTTATATACGTTAAGTTATTTGAATTATTAGAAAAACAAAATAAATTAACTATGAAGCTGTTGACGTGATCCAGTGCGTATTTATGCATCATCTACATCCACATCTACATGAATACCCTACAAGCCGCCTTTCGGCGTGTGGCAGAGGGTGTAAACACAGGATGTTCGAGCTTTTTCATCTTGTTATTACCGCGTATCGTTCGCGGAAAGAATGAGTCCTTAAAACGACTTGTTCTAGCATATTTTTCCCTTATTATACGCTCATTGTCGGATCGGCCAAAATATCAGGGGGGTCCCATAATATTGATTACTTCCTCCGCAAACGCACTGTCTCGAAATTTATCAAGTAATCGCAGCCTATCCTCTAATCTCCTTTCTTTCAAGGATTCCCAACCTGCGTCCGAGAGCATTTTCGTAACACTAATTTTTTTATCGTAGCATTTTTAACAAAACGTATTGCCTTGCGCTGCACTTTGTCGAGTTCGCGGGTGTGCGTTTCATCCGCCGGATCCCATATACTAGCCGCATATTCAAGATGGGGCCTGACCAAGGTGAAATAGCATCGCTCTCTAACCTTGTCGTCGCATCTACCTACAATGCGCTTTATGAAGCCGAGCTTTTTGTTTGCTTTACCGCAGATTTTTCGGATATGAATGCTCCAGTTGAAGTTATTCGCTAGAGTGATCCCGAGATATTCAACTGACTCTTCTACATTTAAATTTATTCCGTTAATTTTGTACGGTTAATTCGGACAAATTTGTTTTCTTTCGAAGAAATTAACGACGGAGCATTTAATAACTTTTATTTCTAATTGCCATTGTTCGCCCCACCTATGAATGTGGGCTAAATCGTTTGATAGGATATCACGATCCTCCACGTTTGATATTTCTCTATATATTATCGAATCAAATATCCTTACATTGCTATTTATCTCGTCTGTCAGGTCAATGATATATATAAGGAAGAGAAGAGGTCCAATTACGCTGCCCTGAGGTACGCCTGAAGTAACTTTGACTTTGCTCGCAATAGTGCCATCAGGTACTACTTGTTGTTCCCTCACGTGGAGAAAATCTTTTACCCAATCAATCACTTCTTTGATGCCAGCTAATTCTAATCTGTAAATTAACTTGTAATGTGGAACTCTGTCGAAGGCCTTTTTCAAATCTAAGAAAATAGCGTCCCCCTAGTGTCTCCAGAGCCAGTCTAAACTGGCTATGGATATTATTCAGAACCAGATATAACTTTTTTAATAAAACTCATCTACAGTTGCCATATTCCGATGAAATTATAAGCATTTTTGGGCTACGGATATCTAGATCATTATCCAATTAGGCGAAATGTATATGCCTATCCTGACTCATTACATCTCTCACTCTTATAGGTTCTGTTCTGATTTTTCATATCGCAGAAATATTTTTCCAACGAAAACATTAAATTTATTAGATCGGTCGATATGTGAAGGTCACGACTAGAGTTTCAGCGATTAACGGCAAGTAATCTGTAATCGGCCGTATCGGCCATTTACCCCGATTAACCGGTATCGGTCTTTTAGCTGATTAATCGCCATTGATAATCTACCTTTTTCGTATTAAATATTGTTAGGTATAAGGCTATAAATAGGCTTAGGTAAGGTATATATCATAGATATCTGATATATATTTATTACTTAGATGAGAAAATAAAAAGCAACAAAAATTAATTTCACACTATGTATTCCTATTACATGTTAAAACCTATTAAAAAGTATTCCTTTTATTTTATAATTATAAATTATATAATTTGCCTTTCCAGTTTATAGAGAACCTTATTCAAGCACTAATTCTCCCGTTATTTGATTGCTGTGACATAATTTTAAATGAAATGACCCACTCAGCTAGCAGTAGGTTAGACCGCACTTCCAACCAATCAATTAAATTCATCTTCAATGCTAGAAGAACAGGCCATGTTACTCCCCTCTTGAAAGAATTAAAATGGCTACCACTCGAATCCAGACGTAAGTTCTATACACTTAGTCTAGTACATAAAATTCTTAACCAATGTTGTCCTACCTATCTTTTCTCATATTTCAAATATTTGAATAGTCACCATAACCCATGTACACGCCCTTCAGGTAAACTTACGATACCAATGCATAGAACGGATATGTGTTCAAAATAATTTTTTTTATTGGGAGCTAAATATTGGAATGATCTTCCATTCCCCACGATCAGGGATTCATCATTTTCTTCATTCAAACACGTAGTATTTAACTTACTTTCAAGTGAAGATAATTAGTACGATTTCTGACTTTTCCTCGAGTTTCCTTAACTACGTTTACACTTTATTTTATGTCTGTCATTCTTTTCATTCTTTTTATTGCCATATTTCATATTAAGTATATATGATTAATTAGTTATCACCTATTCTATAGACCAGATTACTCTCTCTCTCTTTCCCCCTTTTTCAGAGTTACACCATTGCTTACACATCCGACGAGGGACGCATGTGCCAATATACCATCGGTGACGATACAAATTTGTTGAATGTCACCTGCACCATCATCTATCCTTATAGTGCTTTTATCACCTCTGTGTTTTCGCGGGTTTTTTTCGCCCCATTTCTTGTGTGTGTGTTTTCCCGCATCGTGGGGTTTTCCTCCGAAAAACTTCAGTTGACGAGTTTTCCCCCACAACCCAAATCTTTGTAGTTTTGTAGTTGTAAGAATCTATATTTAGTTATATGTATTAGTTTATGTTAGCAATATTTTATATACTGTAATTAGAATTTTTCTTTTATCCATGTTTGAATTATTGTTGAGATTTTTTACATAGATTTAAGTTAATTTTAGGTAATTATTTTAGTTATTAATGTAATATACGTAGTTGTATAATTTAATATCCCCAGAGGTTAGATGGAAGAGAGGCCATTTTGGCCTAACCTCGCCGAAAGAATCATATATATAAAAAGCAAATATCTGTCCGTCCGCCCGTCCACCTATTTATCTCAGAAACGGCTTGACTTAGAGATCTGAAACAGACTGCACTGTGTTTCTACGATGCTGAAACCCCCAGGAAAACTATTCTCATCTAAGTAAAGGCCCAGATTCGAACCCAGGAGCACAAAATTCGTTTCCATAAGAGATGGACGTAAATTACGTTTTCATGACTTGCAGAGGTCGTTTCTTTTACAAACTTAAATTGGAAACAATGATCCTTCGAAATTGAGACAAACGTCACAAGAAAGGAAAATAATCATAGAATCTTATTTTAGTCGTGAATCATTCATATAAATTCGAAATTGCGAGAACTTTGATTTAATAGACGTAAAATTCGTAAAATTTTTCGGAAATAACCCATCCCTTTGACGACCAAGGCAATTGTTGTACATTGATTTCATGAGATATCCCATATAAATGTACGGGGATAATCAGTTAGTATACTTTCCCATAAGAAATGTACGTAAAATAGGTTTTCGTTACCTGCAGAGGTTGTTTCTTTTACAAAATTAAATTAGAAACAATGGTCCTACGAAATCAAGAGAAGTGTTTAAAGAAAGGAAATGATCATAAATTCTTATTTTAGTCGTAAAATATTGATATAGATCCAAACTTATGAAGATTTTGATAAAACACGTAAATTTTGTAAAATATTTTGGAAATAAACAACCCATCTCTTTGAGGACTAAGGCCATTGTTGAATGCTGATTTCATGAATTATCCTATATAAGTGCACGGAGACAATCAGTTATAATTTTTATAAGGAATTTACGTATAGTAGGCTTTCATGACTTGAAAACAGTAGAATAAATATTATAAATAATGGTAAGAAATATATTGAGTTATTATGATCTTACGACGGAATATTTTTTGTGCTTAGGAGGACCAGATATATACGATAATAGATATATTTTTTAAACTAAATTAAGTCCCGTCATGCTTGACGGGGGCGTTTACTAGTAAGTAATTATAATAATAAAGTAATACTATTTAATATTTTTTTCTTATATTTCTAAGATGGATACTCAATTTTAAAAATTTTAAGCCCTTAAATGATAAAGCAATAATAAGAGAATTTCCCCAATCTCAGAACATGACCTATTTTTGCCGGCCCCAGAGCTAAAAATGCTCTCACTTTTAATGAAAGATGCTGCGGAACTTATGTACGATGCTCCATTGCTAATTTGCTCAAATTAGGGAAAAATTATCTTGAACTTTTCCATCACATAAATGGATCACTGTCTCTTGCTACGAGAGGTAAACTTTAACACTTTTAAAATTCTTGATCTAAACATTTGTCCGTTTGTTTCTTCTATCGTTTTATTTGCTCCTCTTCATTCATTAGAGACATATTCGTCAAATGAGCTTTCAAAACTTAGAGATTCTCCTCGACTGTGATCGTTCCCATAAGTAGAGGGCTCAGAACTCTTTCGCTTGGGATTTTGAATTTTCATCATCTTCTAAGCCATCAATTGTACATCTCTTTACTTCTTCTACCATATCCTTTTTTTGAAAATTTAGTTTGAATCTTGGGTTCAATAAAGATGAAAAGCATAGATACTTGTTTCATTAATATACTGAAAATCTTTTTCGTATTGAATCTTGTAATTCTTCTGTCGTATAAATTCCACTATGGAGCTACTGTTCTTCAAAATTTCACAATTTGTAGAAGCCCAAGTCTTTAAATTTTAACGCTTATTAACATGAAATAAAATACTCCTAGTATGTTATCGATGAACACTATGAAGAGAGAGATTTCAAATTTTCATATATCCAACGCGTATTAAGGAATAGTAATGATTTTTAGAAGTTGGTACTTTAACCCTTAAGTTCCCTTAGACCTTTAAGTAGTCACGTGACGTCTTATGAAGTAACTAGTAGAGTCGGGTCATATATTTACCAGAAACTTAAAAATGCTATTTAGACGTGATTACCCTTATGAATATCCTGAATATGTTATAGTGAACCTAAATGATTTATGGAATTCAAGAGATGACGAGTTTTACTGCAAAATTTCTGTTAAATAACTTGTATTTAATGTTGAAAATTAGCTGTGATACCGTGAGATTATGACTCAACCCTTCCTCCCTTATCGTTCGATAACTCCTTTGGCAGGTAGTGATTTTTTTTGGTCATACAAACATTCCCGTCTGGTCAAAACGTGTGTTTATCGCGCTGCATATAACACGATCAATTTTGGCAGGTAAAATATTAACTAGACTGGAAAAGATAAAAAGTTTACGTTGCCTTTTTTTTCGTATTAAGTCTTCAAATATAAAATTTTCATTGACAAAGTTTCGTCCGGGTTATACTACTAAAGGGTTAAAAATGTATGCTGCCATTAAAAAAAACTAGTCAGCCGGACGCACAATTCCACTTGAATCACTCTCGTCGCTAAGGGTTTCAATAAAGGACCGATTATATATGACCGATTAATCGGTAATCGGCCATTTTGCTAATCGGTGCAACCTTAGCCACGATTTTATTTCCGATAGATTCTTAAAACCAACGTCGGTTAAAGGGGATAAGAAGGGTAATGTTCAATTTCGAGCTACAGAAAGACTGATTTTCGTGAAAAACTTCCGAACCACACACTAGTGGCCACTGAACTGAGGCATTTATTCAAGCTCGTTTGGATTGACCGGTGTTTTTCCTTTGCGTACGACTGCATTAAAGAGGTACAGCTTCCAATTCCGGTTAAAATTTTGCCGACCTTGCTCCTTTCATTCCATCCGCGCCACCTAACCAGGATCAATTGAACTAGGTCGTAATCTCAAACGTCAATCATTTCGTAAATATCTTTACCATAAAATATCGGAAAGATCCCAATATTTTTCAACCATTTCTTCCACTAGCTCGTGATTTCATCCTTCCCACGACAGAATTTTTTCAGTCTTTCATTGTTGTCATTTTTGCTCATCAAGTACATTGTGTTTTTCTTGTAAACATGAAATAATTAGCGATTATATGTTAATCGGTGCGAGGAACATGAATTACATACAATGAAAATTATATACAATTATAATATTGGTTGGCAGATACAGTGTAAGAGCACATTAAAATATAAGCCATCTGATTAATTGATTTGTAGTGTACGAGTATAATACAAACAGCTTCATATCCACACAACTATGAGTGAGTCTCAACTATAAGAAAGGCCAACATTAATAAATTTCTTTCTTGCATTTTTACTATCATAAAGAACTTCCCAAACTCAAGCTCAACTCTGCAAATGGTTCTCGAGAATAGTTTTAGTATTAATGAAATACAGAACCTTTGGAATAATAAATAATTGACCGAATTGATTTTGACCGTGATTTATAGTAATTTTACGTCAATGCTGGAAAAAAGTGGAGAGCTAAAATTTGACTTTTAATGCCTAAATTACTTGTTTAGGAAAAGTAATTCAAGAATAAAATAAAATGTTTCACAATTATGTGTGGTTTCGATTGAAAAAGCCACGGTTTGGTTTTCATTAAAAAATATCAACTACCAGGAAAGATAAGTATTTCAGTTCACAGAATGTCAGGGTTTGAATAGTTTTTAAATGTGGGGGCAATTAGAGCTCATTTCGAGAAAGCAAAGCACGAAAAGCTCTTGGTTATTTCTCCTTCATTATGAATGCAGATGCATGGATGGAGAAAGGAGAGCTTCGATGCGATCTGGCGTAGGGGCGCTTGACTATCAGGATCCGACCCTGATGTATACGGCAAAATAAATAATCGAAGTGAAATCTTTATACATCTGCATAAGCGCTCACGCAACTGTATGTTATAACTTATTAAAGAAGGCCATTCCTTTAATAGCTTTCAATTCAACAAATTTATTCGATTCCATTTCTTGCGAAATTTCAATCTCTCGATTCTCGTTCCGTTAAAGGTCGACCTCTAATTCATTTGCAAAAACTTGGGAGAAGAAAACCAGTTCCCTTTACAAATAAAAGCGAAAGTCCGAATAGCAATAAAAATTACGTCGGTGGCTCTCAATGGAGTTCTACTAAACTAATGGAACATCAGATATATTGAGGTAACGAACTCGAATCATTGGTTTTATGGAGAAATATTAATAGAATATTTCTTTCGAATACGGACTTAACCAGAAGAAGAGATATAATTTGTTTACATGATAATTGCAACTAGATTCATTTAATCATTGAAAATTGGAGGACCAATGGCGGAGGCGGATTTTAAAACTGTAAAAGACAATCGTCACACATGAGACCCATGGGGATACCCCCTCCGCCATTAGTCCTCTTTCGGTCCCTGTCACTCACTAAATTTCCTCTACCACTAATTCTTCTACAGTTCAATTTCAATTCCTGCAACTTTCATCCGACTCCCACCCTGTCTTCTTTCGTCACTTCAATTAAGTGTCACTTTCCACCATTGGATCCGTTTTTCGGACGACGTCGGAAGAAAAACAAACTAGAAACTAATAATGTGGGTGCCAACATTGAAAGGAGATTCCTCGTCCGACCACAACCGACGTCGCCCGATCGGGACGTTCGATCAAACATGTTTGTTTCCAATCCAACATTTCCCGACGGGCGGTGCATGATCGCGGAGAACTTATGCATACCCTGAAGTTAGATTGGCCGGTTAATTTGCATTTTTTACGGTGATAGTTCTTGATTTTATCTGGGTGATTTCTTATGGGTTGGCAAGTTATAGAAACTCCCCTGCAGGTCAATCCCCATTAAACTGATGCACCCATAGCTTTTTCCTACGTTTTATACATTCCTACTTCTAACCGCACCGGTTCCTTGCAAATGCATCTTTTACTAGCCGATCTCCCGCTAATTCCCATCGGGGAAATAATTGATAATACAGTACCAAATGCTACTTAATGGAATCTCAAGAAAACATTACTTACATCGTTAGCATAACAAATGAGGAGGGAAAACTATTTACTCAACCAAAAGCACAGTTTTTCGCTTCGTCGATTGCGAAATTTGTCATGTAGACGGGAAAACGTTCCCTTTTGAGTGTATATGTGGAAATACAAACGATTAATTCGAATTGAGATGGAAAAGAAATGCGCAGAAAATGACCAAATCGTCCTCAAAAAGAATATAGGTGCAAATCCATTCGGTAGTGTTAGCGTTGAACACCGGACAAAATTTTCTATGCAATCCTAGCTTTTGGTAAAAAATTCTCGTTCCCCTAAATTTTTCTTTTTTTTTGTCTCTGTAGTGATGAATGTCTTGTTTTCTCGCTTGTTTGGTTGCGAAAAAGAAAGATACGAGTGTCCCTCTCAGTTGCAACTGAATCCGAGCTCATGCATTTTCCCATAAGACGACTGAGCCAATTATTGTTGGCTCCAGAACCGCGCCGTCCTAAGGGTGCAAGGGGTGCATCGCACCCCGGCGGAGGCATCTTAAGGGCGGCAACAGATACTTGGCCAGCCATTATTATTATTACAATATCATTATTTGTCGTTTTCTGTGTGATGCATTTCCTATTCATCTCATCAAGAGCCATTTCTATTCCTCAATGAGCCAAGACAGCCTCAATCTCGCCCTGAATAAAGTCCTTTATTATTATTATTATTATAAGACTGGTAAAAATTTGGCTCTCATCGGCAATGAGAATGAAATTTGTGACTGCCTATTTTTGATGATATTGTAAAAGAATTCGCAGTTATGAGACCTCGCAATGTACATTTTTTAACTTAAATGTTATGCTGTATTTCTTATTCGACTCCATTCTCTCAATATGTGATTATATTTATGATAATAATAATATATAATTATGAAATAGATTTCATACATATAATTTTAAGTTATGCGCATTGCGGTTAACTTAATTCATAATTACAATTTACTATGTCAGAATACGGAATATGGACGATTAATTGTTTTTATGTTTATTGACCGATGGAAGCTGGGAAACAGTCATAAAACACTGGTTTTTCATAGTCTTAAAAAATAATTTTTACCCGCAACTCGGAAAAGGAAAGGAATCAGGTTTTGGTATTTAATTTAAATTCCACGGAGGGAGGCATTGGCATTTAATTTTTATGTTTTGGTATTTAATTTTAAGGGGCGGCAAACTATGCTTGCACCCGGGAGGCAGATAGGCTGGGCGCGGCTCTGATTGGCTCGGTCGTCAGGGCTTTTTTACAACCTCAGATTATTACAAAATTTTCTTATAGTTTATCAGAATTCTCGAAATTTCGAGTAGAATGCATTATTCTCTGACAAAAATAAGGATGTATTTCCCTTCTTTTGGAGCTCGTCTAGATTTTATCTAAAGATTCTTTCTTATTTAATTTTGCAAAGGAAGTGATGTCTGCAAACGATAAAAATCAACTTTACATTCATTTCTTATGGGAACGTATTTACACATTGGGGGTCGAACTGGGGACCTTCAAGCAAATAAAAAGTATCCTATAACCTGCGCAGAGAGGACATATAACGATCTTTGTAGTTCGAAAGTTGTGCAAAATTTGCTTCTCGAGTTTTAGGCGAACAAACTTTCTATTTTATCTACAAGAGGAGGAACGGGTTATGTTTGCTTGCCACCAACAAGTGTGTGTGTGTGTGAGCTGAATCAAAAGAGCCTGAAGCTATGCGCTTTTCAGCAAGTCATCGATCCAATGGTAAAACCGTTAGGAAAATGCTGGTTCCTGGGTATCATGGGTTCGACCCCAGAAATTCCATAAGCGGTCAATTTTTTCATTGTGATGCATTGTATGACTACTTGAAAATTATCTTCATACGATTTTTAAAATAAGAGGTTTAAATGAGTGACAAAAGGACTAGGAGTACTAGTCAAAGATGTCCTGGCTTCGACTTATAATAACTCAAAAAAGATTCAATTTGAAATTGAATGAATTTCGTTACATTGTTGTTACCCACCTTTCTTTTGGGAAGTTTCTGAATTTTTTCTAATTTTTTTTACATATTTAAATGAAACAGGCAGATTGGCATTCAGTAGCATTCATAGATCTGGACTATTACCGATGGATATATGAATTATTTAAGACAATATTTTCTTATAAATGCATGCCACAAATTCAGAACTATAAATACAAGAACAAGATAAAACAACAACACAAGAAAAATCCTGACATTTACCTCCCCGTGGTAGAGAGGGAATGTTTGGATGAAATGGCTTACAAACGAAGAGACCGAATATATTCTGGGATAAGGAGACACAAAGTCTACCGTTTGCCAATGGTCTTCTTGGAGGACTAGTTATGAAAAAAAGGGTCTACATCTACATCTACATAGTGAAAGGGTACTTATGTAGATGTAGATAAATATATTTATTATTAATATATTAGATGTGCAAATAAATTTTTTAAACGACTTGTTCTAGCATCTATTTCTCTGATTTTTCTCGCAGTATCAGAACGGACTATATAACATTGTGTCAGCTACATCATCTGTGAACATGCTTTCTCTAAATTTATTAAGTAGATTTATCCTTTGTTTAAGCCTTCTATCTTCTAAGGATTCCCATCCCGCGCCCTGAAGCATTTGCGTAACACTTACTGACTTGTCGTAACAATTATTTACAAAGCGTATCGCCTTTTGCTGTACTTTTTCTAATTCCCGTATACAACACTTTTCTGCAGGGTCCCATACACTACACGCATATTCCAGGTGAGGCCTGACCAACGCAACGTAACATCGCACACGGTCTTTTTCTTCGCTTCTAACGACAATTCTCTTCACGAATCCGAGTTTCTTAAGAGCTCGACCACATATATTACGGATGGGTTACCCCAGGTTAAGTTACTGGTGAGGGTTACTCCAAGGTATTTCACCGTTTCTACTGTACTGATTAAGTTTGCCCTCCGAACCTGTACGAACAATCAGTGGCATTATTTTTTCTTTGGAAGAAGTTGATCACTAAACATTTATCTATATTGAGCTCTAATTGCCAATCATTGCACCATTTCATAATTTTATCTAAATCACACGGTAGGATTAATCTATCCTCTGAGCTTCCTATTTCCCAATAAATTACCGTGTCATCCGCAAATATCCTAACTTTACTATTAGTGTTATTGTTAATGTCGTTATACTGAAGTGTAAAGTGTAGGAGACTCAGAAAAATATGAGACCAATTTGAGTCCAGGAGAGGAATGGAGACTAGGGAAGAAACTGCATTCTTAAAGAATATCGGAGTTGATTGGAAAGATTTAGAATTAAGGAATTTCATAGAGGTCCAAAAGTGATGATAAGAGTGGAAGGTGAAGATGATGGGGTGGAAGGCAAACATTGGAGATAAGGATGCTGCTGTCGCCAATGCTTTGTAGTGTGTACTAATGTATAATATATGTATTTATCAAAATTTCCTTCTTAAAAATACAGTGTGTGGTGTGAGCCAATAAAACAGAAATTTCTTATGCTCAGAAAGGATTTCCTTTGGCACATAAGGAAATTCTTTTTCGGAACTCCTTTGCTATTCTGCCATGCACCAAGGAGGCACCATTCCTTCAAGATGCCCTTACCACCCTCACCAACCCTTTCCCCATCCCTAAGCGTATACACCCCCTTCCTCTGCTTTCCAATGTTGCTGGAGTAGTTCTAAGTGCATTCCTCCAAGTAGATTGATTCTCACCACTAAGTGTTGTATTCATTTTGGGGACCACTATATTTGGAGAAACCTGCAGAAGAAGTTTTAGAAAAGACAAGTTGCTTAATGGGAGAAAATGTTCCATCTGTAAAATGTGCTAGCCATCATGCTAGAGCATCAAGGGTAGAGATGGAGATACAAGTGATGATGGAAAGGACAATAACACAAGAAAGTGGAATGAAAGTAAATAAAAATGAAACAGAAATTATAAAAATGACCATAATTGTGACGATAAATATTAAGTACAAAAAAGTGATACAATGTAAGTGATGTACAAATGACTTAAAATGATGATAAAAGTAACAATAAAAGAGCGAAAAAAATGTAAAGAATTATAAATGATGACAGAAATTATAAAAATGACCAAATATCATGGACTTAATATTTCCATGAAAAGTAGGAACTTACAGCAAATAACATCCTTCAAGTACTTGGGAAGTATAAATACTTGGAATGGAAGCTGCACAAAAGAAATAAGATCTAGAATCCACAAAGATAATGCAGAAATTTGGAAGGTTCAAAGTTTACTTACTACCAGGAGAATGCCACTAGAGCTAAGAAGAAGATTTGCAAAGTATTCTGTTTGTAGTGTGGTTTTGTATATGAGGGAGACATGGATCTTATAAATGAAAGAAGAGAGAAGTTGAAAGCTATGAAGTTTGTTAGTCGAGAAGAATTGATAACTTGAAGTAAATAGAGAGAAAGATGTAAAGGTGTTCAGAAGAATTGGAGGAGAAAGATTGCTGATCTTTGCCTAAAGGAAAAAAGTATGGTTATATTTCATTTAAAGAAGAGAACATTTGCAGAGATGATCATTGAGGGAAGGAAAAAATTTAATTGATAAATACAGGTCATTGGAATTAAAGTATTCATTTTATTGCTTCATTTTTCAGGGGTTTTTTACAACCTCAGATTATTACAAAATTTTCTTATAGTTTATCAGAATTCTCGAAATTTCGAGTAGAATGCATTATTCTCTGACAAAAATAAGGATGTATTTCCCTTCTTTTGGAGCTCGTCTAGATTTTATCTAAAGATTCTTTCTTATTTAATTTTGCAAAGGAAGTGATGTCTGCAAACGATAAAAATCAACTTTACATTCATTTCTTATGGGAACGTATTTACACATTGGGGGTCGAACTGGGGACCTTCAAGCAAATAAAAAGTATCCTATAACCTGCGCAGAGAGGACATATAACGATCTTTGTAGTTCGAAAGTTGTGCAAAATTTGCTTCTCGAGTTTTAGGCGAACAAACTTTCTATTTTATCTACAAGAGGAGGAACGGGTTATGTTTGCTTGCCACCAACAAGTGTGTGTGTGTGTGAGCTGAATCAAAAGAGCCTGAAGCTATGCGCTTTTCAGCAAGTCATCGATCCAATGGTAAAACCGTTAGGAAAATGCTGGTTCCTGGGTATCATGGGTTCGACCCCAGAAATTCCATAAGCGGTCAATTTTTTCATTGTGATGCATTGTATGACTACTTGAAAATTATCTTCATACGATTTTTAAAATAAGAGGTTTAAATGAGTGACAAAAGGACTAGGAGTACTAGTCAAAGATGTCCTGGCTTCGACTTATAATAACTCAAAAAAGATTCAATTTGAAATTGAATGAATTTCGTTACATTGTTGTTACCCACCTTTCTTTTGGGAAGTTTCTGAATTTTTTCTAATTTTTTTTACATATTTAAATGAAACAGGCAGATTGGCATTCAGTAGCATTCATAGATCTGGACTATTACCGATGGATATATGAATTATTTAAGACAATATTTTCTTATAAATGCATGCCACAAATTCAGAACTATAAATACAAGAACAAGATAAAACAACAACACAAGAAAAATCCTGACATTTACCTCCCCGTGGTAGAGAGGGAATGTTTGGATGAAATGGCTTACAAACGAAGAGACCGAATATATTCTGGGATAAGGAGACACAAAGTCTACCGTTTGCCAATGGTCTTCTTGGAGGACTAGTTATGAAAAAAAGGGTCTACATCTACATCTACATAGTGAAAGGGTACTTATGTAGATGTAGATAAATATATTTATTATTAATATATTAGATGTGCAAATAAATTTTTTAAACGACTTGTTCTAGCATCTATNTGACTCTCTTTTCATGAGGACTTATATAAGAATTAGAAAAGCAAGTTTTGATTTATTTGCGTTAAAAAGATTCATGTAAGTTTCACAAGCTTGATTTGAATTGCTTTTTCCAATAATTCTGAAACGAGCTTTAGGAAGTCATTCTTTAACAAGAAAACTTCTCAAGAAGAAGCGGATTCACTTTTATGAGTGCTCTTCCATCGCAGTCATCAACGCCATCTGATATTTTATACCCTCGGTCGCCATCTGGTGGTCCGTGAGAAGCTTTTGATGGCCTATGAAGAAATTGTGGCATATTCGGCCATTTTTAAGTTTATTGAACAATTTTATTATATTCTGAATCCTCTTCTTGTCACCGACAACCACTAGAACAACCGCATTGCATCAATGATTGCATAATTATTTTATGTATGTCCGTACTTTTAAAAATACTCAATATTCGTGGTCAAATTGTGTGTTCAGTGGTCCGCGAGGCTCGAAAGGCTGGTGACAGCTTTTTGTTTTAACTGTTTCACATAAATATTTTTCACATAATAATTTTTCATCATAAATATTTTCATTTGTTAACTATACTGACCACCATATCTTACAACCTAGCCATTAGAAGCTTCTTCCAATTTAAAACTACCATAATGCTTTTAAGTGGGGTATCTGATTGCTATCAACCTTCTTCCGACCTTCTCCCGATTAAGCATTTCTAATGCTTTGAAGAAGTTTCCACATGATTTTTGACGTTGGAGAAATTCGTCATAAAATTGAAAAATCGTAGAAACAATGGACCATTGAGATAGGATAAGACTGATTAGATGAAAGATCCACAGAAACTTACATCTAATCGCAGGCTCGATTAAAACTGTTCATGGCAGAATCGGAGTAATTTGCAATAACGTTATCGCTTTTTGTCCTTAGAAATGGTATTAAGTGGCACGAATTACCAACTGCTCCACATTTGAACTTCTCGACATACGAACTTTTTTCTAACTCCATTTTGGCGTCCAGATACGAACTGAATTTCGAAATACGAATCGCAAAACCCGAAAAGATAAAATAGAAAACTGGGTTTCGAGATACAAACATTTCGAATTACGAACTTTGAACTGGAACGAATTGACAACGAAAGTACTACCGTACATGGTTCTGAAAAAGTAGAAAATGTCTCTCGACGACGCCCTTCAGAAAAAATCTTTTTAAGGAACGTTAAAAAAGTGGATTTAATTCTTCGCAGTAATCAGGATCTCTTGAAAAGCTCACTGGCATTCCTTCGTTTGACTTCCTGGTCATTACAATCAAAATTTGGTGTGAGATTGCTTTGTTGACACTAAGGAAAAGAACTGGAATGGGAAAATGTAGATATATAAACAAAGATGCCAATGTACCTATATGTTGGCGATATAGATTATTTTAAATCCAAAAGTAATTTTTAAACCAAATCAGATTAAAGAAGGCACACAGTAAGGTGCAGGTAAGAATGTCTGACGTTTTTACGGGGCAAAACCTCTGGATTAATTCTTACAAATGCATCATCTGAATGATTCGAATTCAAATACGGGCTGCAACTTTTTGGGTGGATATTTTTGAATAACAAATTGAAACACAGAAAATACCAACAATGGACTAATTCGGTATTGTCATTAAGAACGCACGTTAAACGACAAACTACAGCGCTTGCTTAGAATGAAATTTGGATATTGTCGGATATTATGCGGTATTACGAGAACTTGCAGCGGAGCATTATGTATACGACGGAATACCACTTGGAAAACACTATTCCAATCTACGCGATTTGCTTCCGGGTAAAGCTATTCTTTGTCCGAACCGACCATAAACTGAACTTCATAAATATTCATTTCCCAATTTGCCTTACATTCGTTGCATTTTGGTAATCTCTTGGTACTTGGGCCCAAATGAGTAGGTAAGGATTGGTATTGCATATGTATTTATTGACTTCAATAGATTTTTGGAGTTGAGTTTAGATTTTAAAATAAGTTTAAGTCTTTTTCTGTATTTTTCTTTAAGTTGCCTTTTAATGTTTGCGTGGTTGATACGTTCTTCTTTTTTCTGATTGACTTCTTTATCTTTGCTTGCATTCCAAGTGGAGTAATCAACTAGGTTTCTACAATTGGGTAAAGTACCTGATTGAATATTTTATTTATTACATCCTTTTATATAATAATTTATCCATCTATGATCTCTTGTTTATTAAACCTATCACGTCTCATTATACCTACCTCTATCATATCACAGTTAACGAGTTTGTACATTTCTAAATCATGTATAAGTAAATTAGCATATCAGCACATCACTAAAATGTGCTAAGTTCCAATTTAGTGTTTATTATACAATTTCATTACTATTTTACTATATAAGTGGCATTAATAGTAACATGACTGGGACTCATACCCAGTCCTCCCACTTTTTGGGCAGGTATTCTAACCATTGAACTACCATGTCTCTTCTCTCAACTACATTGTCTCTTCTACAATGTTGAGGGTATGGTAGTTCAGTGGTTAGAATACCTGCCTGGAAAGTGGGAGACTTGCATCCAAGTCCCAGTCATGTTGTTATTTTTCACATTTTTTTATTCCTTTGGGATCAACTACACAACTTCATTGTGCAAAGTATTACACATTTCCTTAATCCTAGGAAATTTAAATTAATTTTTTACCTTTACGCACCTTGTATTAATATTCTTGTTTAGGCTGCTGTACTTATCATGAGCTCTTTATTATCTCCTTTTTATTGACTGAGTTGATTATATTGTTGATTACTAAAAACACTAGTAAAAAGGCATATTATGTAGGAATAAAAATGGCTACAAAGTAATCCATAACTGAATGAATCATATTTTCTAATCTTTTATTTCCATAAAATGTTTCATTTTACTAAAGCAGCAGATAATGATGGCCCTTTAAATTATTGTATTTGCAATGAAACTTAGAGACATTTATTACCTTGATTTGAGCATAAAATGATGAATCTAAATAATGACCCCAAAAGTGCAACATACACTTATTGAACTTTCTGACAATTTGAGGACTATAATTACAGAGTTTAAGACTGGTGGATGAAATTACTAAATAAAAAATAATTTTTCCTGATAACAGAAAAATTTGGTATGTTGCAGCTATTTATTAAATCATTATTATCACAAAGGTCAAATAGGAACCACTGTCTTGAAACAATGAGATTTCCTGATTTAAAAGACCAGTGGAATGCAACGAAAAAAGTGTTTGTTTCAGTATTCCAAGTTTATCTTTATTCCATTTCTTGCTCATTGAAGGAAATTAGGTAATTCTAAAAATGATGAGCTAATAATATTTTTACACCAATAGTTAAATTGTACTTACTTTCACAGTTGTCACTCATACAAAGAAATATAAATAATAAATAATATCAAAATATTTGTTTCAAAAATTCATCTCATTTTAAGTCTTAATTATAAATAGGACATATAATGTGAGTGAAAATATAAGATTAGCAGGTTAGATACATTTTTCCAATGTGATAGAGTAAATATTTGTAGCATTTGTCATAAGCTGTTGCTTCAGAATGTAGGAATTTAAGGAAAAATACATATTCCATTACCATATTTTTGCATTACAGAAAGAATATCAATTTCCATTCAGACCTTTCGTCAATGTAGAATCGTAGAATTGAATGATCCTTTGAAAACAATCTTCGAAAACCGTCGAGCTGCATGTAAGATATTTAGGTGGGATTGCAAGAATTTTACGATCGTGAGATATAACCAGTTGTATAAAAATTTGTAATAAACGTTAACTGAATAATTGGAGTACTTTGGTCCATATCGATGTATCGTAATTAATTGTTTGATTTAACTACAAATCCAAAAATTCTGCTAAGTTATTGGAGCCCTTCGAATTCATTCAGCGTTTAAAAAAAAACCACAGCATCTACTATCAAATGAAAACGAGAGAGGGGAAAAATAAAGATCTCAATAATGGTATGCGCTTCCATTTCCCGCTAATGATCGTAATTTATTGGAAACAATGCAATGTTCTCGTGAATTCCACATCAGAGATATTGCTGAGATAGTTCTGGTATATCGGGTCACAAAAGAATTCAGAGTGTAATTTGAATTTGCGTAACAGGTTCGATTGAAAATAGAGAATGATTGTTGCGAATATGAGATTTGATTCGATCTTTAAGAGATTGTAAATTAATATGGGCAGTAGGAGAGATGAGTATCTCAGGGGATCTTAAGCAAACTATCTACCAGAAACTAAACTTGGTTCTTAAGCTAGGGCAGATTCCGTCTATCAAATTGTAAAAATATTGACCTATCGAAAGTTATGAATTCCATTACAATCATACTCCATACACATAGTTATTTCTAGGGATTTTGATGTAATCTTGATCAATTAGAATACAGAAAGTCCCGTCAAGCATTCGAAGCATGCAAACACAATATTGCTTCTTCCTCGTTCCTTGTGAGGAGAGGCGAATGCGCTCTTCCCTGAAAAACCGGCTTGGATCTAAGAAAACCGAATTTGGAGCAACGCTTAGTATCTTAGCTTTTCCTGACGTTTTCCGCATCACAGGGAAGAACGATTACTTGCCAGCATAAAAAGTTCAGCCTCCACCCTCTGAAGTTTTACGACGGCTATAGAAGCTATATGGAAATAGTAACGAATATAAATACGACTCCAGGCTCAAGCAATACTAGTCACAATCCAGAGAGCAAGTGAGAAGGATAGAAATTCAAGACCGAATCTTATTCGACGACCATGAAACTTTTGGTGAGTTTGGAACTTGTTAACTTTAGAAACAGAAATTTGCAAAGGTGGCGGAATAATTTGCAAGTGTAGTAGACTTCATAGCGAAATAAATCTTGAATTTTATTGTTATATAACTATCGCCCGTATCCTTGTACAAATAACAGGGTTTTATCTCATTGATTTTTAAAAGGATGGTTGTAATTATTTAGAATCCCGATGAACAAAGATAGGAAATTAATACTAAAACGAACATTATTTGAAATTGTCACTCGTAAATACTTCGATCAAGCTTTAGTCAATATCCATCAAACATTATTTCTGGAAATTTAATACGGGATATATCTAGCGACCGTCATTTTATTAAACCTTGATCGCGGAAGATGCTAAAACTCTCACAATCCCAGGTAGAGGATGACAGAGGATTTGATACCATGAATGCACTTGGTTTGATTCTCTTTACTTTCTCAGGTCTGAGGACTGCAACTATTGAACTTCCCGAAAGGATCGCATTACGTCCTTTCTCCTCCGCTTTCTCTGAGACTTACAGAGCAATTCGAGTTTTCTTTGAGGATGAATGTGATAAGTTCCATGTAATAACAAGCGAAAGCTTGAAATACCATACCAATATATTGATGCTTCAGAGAATACTTTGTCGCCGTTCCTGTGCGATTCGATTGAAATCGAGTATTATCAACGAGAATTCGGATAAAATTTCGGTTTATCTACATTATTCGTCAAGTTTTGAATGATAAGACTTCATGAATAACTGTACACATTTGATTTCAGAATAGTTCAAAGAGAAAATTGAATTAAATTATGGACACGCCACAAGTGTACTTTTCCATAGAAAAACTTAAGTTTTTAGGTTTTTTATTCTTTTCTTCAGTAATCGAATTTTTATCGAAACTATGAACGACATGGATTAGTCATGATGAAAGAGTTAGTAACCAAGGATGCGAGTGTCACTCGAATATGATAACGTGACATTACCCTTTCAAAGCAGGCAGGGCATACGTACATTTCTATTATTTCAAAATTATATTATTAATAACCATATATTAGTAATTCAACAATCAATTTTTGAATTAATAATGTACGGTTGTTAATAATATAATGTTTAAATAATAGAAATTTACGTACTACCTGCTTTGAAAGGATAATGTCAAGTTATCATATTCGAGTGAAACTCGCATCCTTGGTAACTGACTCTTTCATTACAGAAATTATTTTAAAGTGAATATTTTCATTGGAAAAAAATTTAAAATTTCAAAAGTAGAGTTAAAGGAGAAAGGATCTCCATTTCTGATCGTTATGACCATTTGTGTCCAATGTTACAAAGTTGGTGGAGGAAACTAGAACTAGGTAAAGTCTGGAAAACCGTTTGGAATTGCAAACCAAATGAAGGCAAATGGCTTCGGGTCACCGAAATTATGGACATAGTTGGTCAATATCCTGAACTCCAAATATTTCTACATAATTTAATTTAGGTCAAGAGGAAATATTTACGTACACAAAAGTCAATAACCTCACGATCTAAGAAGATTTAACGAAAAGCGTATTCGAATGCGGGTCGCGATTTAAAATACAGGTATCATCAGCTTTCCAAATAGATTGCAAGAACCAAAATACTTTTTAACACTGAATTAAGCATGATAAGTGCAATAATAAAATATACGTATACCTCACAATTGAGGCAAATACGATTTATTTGAGAGTTCTATATTTGAGATATTATTATTGTATTTTGAGAGTACTATACATGTTAAGTTCAAGGGATTTCAAGTTTTACATCAAAGCATTGATTGTATTCTGAGTAAAACCTCAGCTGGATTAAGCTTTATTTGTTATAAAGTAAGTATGATGATATTTTATGACGATCATTATTTATGATATACAATTTCAATCTGTTTGATAACTGCACCATCGGCCGGTTCATCGAGGAACTTGCATAAGAAGAGGCATCGTTCTCACGTCCTGGCGGGTATTTCCTCTTACGTCTCTCGTTACAGATGTGTCTTCGTACGAGATCAAATAAAGATCGTGGTCAGACAACTTTTCAGTTTGTAATTTCTTCTCTCCACTTTCTCTCCCTTAGGATGTTCCAAATAATCCTTCCTTATCCAAGCTAGTATCCCTCTAATCACATTTTCCCTTTTGCAGCTCGTCTTCTGCTTGGCCGCCATAGCCACTGCTTACCCGGCGAGGGATAAGCGAGGTTACTTGGGCTTCCCTTCGATAGCTGCTCATCCAGTCATCGCCGCCCCGATTGCCATCGCTAAGCCCGTCGCCTCTTCCTACGCCAACTTCCAAAGCGTGGTCATGTCTCACCCTGTGGCTCGTACTGTGGTTGCTGCGGCGCCTTTGGCAGTAGCTCATCCAATAGCCGCACCCATCGCCTTTGCACATCCCGTTGCCGCTCCGATAGCTTTTGCCCCTGCGTACTCCAAGTACGGAGGTTTTGCGTATCACCACTGAGAAAGATCATCACCGGAAGCAACCACCGAGCGCACTCCAGTTGGAATCGAGGTCCTATCGTCGTTGACCTCCATCCAGCACACTCAGACGAACTTTATAAACTGCGCAAGAATAGTGCGTGAATGCATGGATTATACGCACGAGGCTTCTGAATCGCCTCTAAGTCGCCCAAATCTCGACTTTCATTGTCATAAGCCTGTCAATTTTCTTCTTTCTTTTGGACATGTACTGAAAGGAAATAAAAATATTAAAACACTTTAAATTAAAACGCTTTATTTACAACTATGAAGCATCCACATTGTTTATGAAGCTGATCACTGTTAAAGGGTTCCTCATTGTACCTTACACCACACTCTTTGAAGTACTCAAAAGAGTACTCTTTGAGATAGAAGAAATCAGTGATAGAAGGAGACGATATTAGAATAATGATGGAAATAAAGCAATACTTAAAAGTAATAAAGATGGGTGGGAAGGGATGGGAGGATTGAAATGTAGGGAAAAGAGTATAGGGTTTTATATGAAAATTTCTTGACTCACGAGGACCACCAAATACGATGCCCCATAAAAACACTCGTTGAACGTTTTAGAACATTATTATACAGATTAAGGTAAATTATGTTAAACTGAAACTTCAAGTATGTTAATGATCTACATAAATTATTAACTCAATTAACCATTATCATCTTTATGGGGTAGTCTGGACGATATCTATACTCTGGAAAAAGAAATGAGTTTTATGAATAACAAGCAAGGAAGTATTTGATCTCTCGTATTCAAAAGGTGCTATTTCGTTTTCAAAATATCAAATAGTGGCCAAAAAGTAAGGCTGATTTTGACTCTCTTTTCATGAGGACTTATATAAGAATTAGAAAAGCAAGTTTTGATTTATTTGCGTTAAAAAGATTCATGTAAGTTTCACAAGCTTGATTTGAATTGCTTTTTCCAATAATTCTGAAACGAGCTTTAGGAAGTCATTCTTTAACAAGAAAACTTCTCAAGAAGAAGCGGATTCACTTTTATGAGTGCTCTTCCATCGCAGTCATCAACGCCATCTGATATTTTATACCCTCGGTCGCCATCTGGTGGTCCGTGAGAAGCTTTTGATGGCCTATGAAGAAATTGTGGCATATTCGGCCATTTTTAAGTTTATTGAACAATTTTATTATATTCTGAATCCTCTTCTTGTCACCGACAACCACTAGAACAACCGCATTGCATCAATGATTGCATAATTATTTTATGTATGTCCGTACTTTTAAAAATACTCAATATTCGTGGTCAAATTGTGTGTTCAGTGGTCCGCGAGGCTCGAAAGGCTGGTGACAGCTTTTTGTTTTAACTGTTTCACATAAATATTTTTCACATAATAATTTTTCATCATAAATATTTTCATTTGTTAACTATACTGACCACCATATCTTACATATAATGTTTAAATAATAGAAATTTACGTACTACCTGCTTTGAAAGGATAATGTCAAGTTATCATATNATGATGGAAATAAAGCAATACTTAAAAGTAATAAAGATGGGTGGGAAGGGATGGGAGGATTGAAATGTAGGGAAAAGAGTATAGGGTTTTATATGAAAATTTCTTGACTCACGAGGACCACCAAATACGATGCCCCATAAAAACACTCGTTGAACGTTTTAGAACATTATTATACAGATTAAGGTAAATTATGTTAAACTGAAACTTCAAGTATGTTAATGATCTACATAAATTATTAACTCAATTAACCATTATCATCTTTATGGGGTAGTCTGGACGATATCTATACTCTGGAAAAAGAAATGAGTTTTATGAATAACAAGCAAGGAAGTATTTGATCTCTCGTATTCAAAAGGTGCTATTTCGTTTTCAAAATATCAAATAGTGGCCAAAAAGTAAGGCTGATTTTGACTCTCTTTTCATGAGGACTTATATAAGAATTAGAAAAGCAAGTTTTGATTTATTTGCGTTAAAAAGATTCATGTAAGTTTCACAAGCTTGATTTGAATTGCTTTTTCCAATAATTCTGAAACGAGCTTTAGGAAGTCATTCTTTAACAAGAAAACTTCTCAAGAAGAAGCGGATTCACTTTTATGAGTGCTCTTCCATCGCAGTCATCAACGCCATCTGATATTTTATACCCTCGGTCGCCATCTGGTGGTCCGTGAGAAGCTTTTGATGGCCTATGAAGAAATTGTGGCATATTCGGCCATTTTTAAGTTTATTGAACAATTTTATTATATTCTGAATCCTCTTCTTGTCACCGACAACCACTAGAACAACCGCATTGCATCAATGATTGCATAATTATTTTATGTATGTCCGTACTTTTAAAAATACTCAATATTCGTGGTCAAATTGTGTGTTCAGTGGTCCGCGAGGCTCGAAAGGCTGGTGACAGCTTTTTGTTTTAACTGTTTCACATAAATATTTTTCACATAATAATTTTTCATCATAAATATTTTCATTTGTTAACTATACTGACCACCATATCTTACAACCTAGCCATTAGAAGCTTCTTCCAATTTAAAACTACCATAATGCTTTTAAGTGGGGTATCTGATTGCTATCAACCTTCTTCCGACCTTCTCCCGATTAAGCATTTCTAATGCTTTGAAGAAGTTTCCACATGATTTTTGACGTTGGAGAAATTCGTCATAAAATTGAAAAATCGTAGAAACAATGGACCATTGAGATAGGATAAGACTGATTAGATGAAAGATCCACAGAAACTTACATCTAATCGCAGGCTCGATTAAAACTGTTCATGGCAGAATCGGAGTAATTTGCAATAACGTTATCGCTTTTTGTCCTTAGAAATGGTATTAAGTGGCACGAATTACCAACTGCTCCACATTTGAACTTCTCGACATACGAACTTTTTTCTAACTCCATTTTGGCGTCCAGATACGAACTGAATTTCGAAATACGAATCGCAAAACCCGAAAAGATAAAATAGAAAACTGGGTTTCGAGATACAAACATTTCGAATTACGAACTTTGAACTGGAACGAATTGACAACGAAAGTACTACCGTACATGGTTCTGAAAAAGTAGAAAATGTCTCTCGACGACGCCCTTCAGAAAAAATCTTTTTAAGGAACGTTAAAAAAGTGGATTTAATTCTTCGCAGTAATCAGGATCTCTTGAAAAGCTCACTGGCATTCCTTCGTTTGACTTCCTGGTCATTACAATCAAAATTTGGTGTGAGATTGCTTTGTTGACACTAAGGAAAAGAACTGGAATGGGAAAATGTAGATATATAAACAAAGATGCCAATGTACCTATATGTTGGCGATATAGATTATTTTAAATCCAAAAGTAATTTTTAAACCAAATCAGATTAAAGAAGGCACACAGTAAGGTGCAGGTAAGAATGTCTGACGTTTTTACGGGGCAAAACCTCTGGATTAATTCTTACAAATGCATCATCTGAATGATTCGAATTCAAATACGGGCTGCAACTTTTTGGGTGGATATTTTTGAATAACAAATTGAAACACAGAAAATACCAACAATGGACTAATTCGGTATTGTCATTAAGAACGCACGTTAAACGACAAACTACAGCGCTTGCTTAGAATGAAATTTGGATATTGTCGGATATTATGCGGTATTACGAGAACTTGCAGCGGAGCATTATGTATACGACGGAATACCACTTGGAAAACACTATTCCAATCTACGCGATTTGCTTCCGGGTAAAGCTATTCTTTGTCCGAACCGACCATAAACTGAACTTCATAAATATTCATTTCCCAATTTGCCTTACATTCGTTGCATTTTGGTAATCTCTTGGTACTTGGGCCCAAATGAGTAGGTAAGGATTGGTATTGCATATGTATTTATTGACTTCAATAGATTTTTGGAGTTGAGTTTAGATTTTAAAATAAGTTTAAGTCTTTTTCTGTATTTTTCTTTAAGTTGCCTTTTAATGTTTGCGTGGTTGATACTCGTGCTTTGGTCGAATCCTAGATATTTATATGTTTCTTCGGGTTCCATGTTGCTTATTGTTGCTAAGAGCCTCTGTTGTTTGTCCTATTTTGATCCTGCCCCTTTCTATGTGTAACAATTTACATTTGTCAATGTCAAAATTAAGATAAATAGGGGAATATTTCAAGGAGGCTCACTTAGCGCCCTTTGGTTTTGCCTATGTTTAAATCCACTTTCAAATACTCTCAGTAGCACCGGTTATGGCTTCAAAATCAGACATCGTAATACCACTCAACATGTAATAAATCATCTTCTTTATATTTATGACATCAAACTCTTTGCTCCGAGCAAAATGCAAATACAGGCACTATTAAAAATCACAGAAGAGTTTACCAAAGATACGTACATGGAATTTGGCACTGACAAATGTAAAATGTTACACATAGAAAAAGGCAGGATCAAAATAGGCCAAACAACAGAGGCTCTTAGCATGGAAACAATAAGCAACATGGAACCCGAAGAAACATATAAATATCTAGGATTCGACCAAAGCACGAGTATCAACCACGCAAACATTAAAAGGCAACTCAAAGAAAAATATAGAAAAAGACTTAAACTTATTTTAAAATCTAAACTCAACTCCAAAAATCTATTCAAATCAATAAATACATATGCAATACCAATCCTTACATACTCATTTGGCATCATAAAGTGGTCGCAAACAGACATTGAAGAATTAAATAGAATCAATAGAACCCAGCTCACTGAAAATCGAATACTACACCCAAACTCCAATAACTCTCCCCATGGTTCACACCTTGTCGCGGTGGGAGAGCTTGCGTACCTTAATGATTCCGAGAGCGATGCCGGTGGGAGCTTCAGCTTCTGGTAGGGCCATCCATGCCATCAATAGAACCCAGCTCACTGAAAATCGAATGCTACACCCAAACTCCTGCATCGAGAGGATAACTATCAATAGAAAAGATGGAGGGTGAGGGCTGAAAGACATTCAGATGCTTCATAACAAACGGATAGTAAACTTAAGAAATTATTTCCATAACAAATACACCCCACAGAAAGCAAAAATTTGTCAAAGCAGACAAACAATATACTCCGCTAAACCGGAAAGAAGAGCAGAATCCACAATCTATACAAATAAACATAGAAGAGCAGAAGAAAGAAAATTGGTCTAAGAAGATACTGCATGGTCATCATTACAGTATTATACAGAACCCGATCATAGATAAAACACTTTCATATAAATGGCTGACAATTGGACATCTATTCTCAGATACAGCAGGATTTCTACTAGCAATTCAAGATAACATAATAGCCACAAGGAACTATAGGAAACACATATTATAGGAAGCAATAGGTACAGATATGTGCAGAAAATGCCATCAATACAAAGAAACAATAGACCATATAACAGGAGGATGCAGACTACTAGCTGGAACAGAGTATACAGAGAGGCACAACATAGCAGCAAGAGTAATTCATCAGGAGCTTGCATTTAAGTACCAGTTGACAGAAACACGTATACCCTATTTTAGATACGAAGCTAAAAATCTACTAGAAAGTAATGAGTACAAACTTTATTGGGACCAAACAATATATACGGACAAAACAGTTATCCACAACAGACCAGACCTCACCCTTATTGATAAAGGAGCAAAGAAAACATACGTAATTGACATAGCCATCCCCAATGACGCCAATATCCAAAATAAAGAAGAAGAAAAAATTTCCAAATACACCCCATTAGCGCAGGAAATAAAGCAGCTCTGGAAACAAGAATCAGTCACAATAGTGCCAATAGTTGTGTCAGTTACCGGAATTACAACCAAAAATGTTTATACACACCTGGAAAAACTAAATATTAATAAGAACATCCACTCAAATATTCAAAAGGCAGTCATACTTAAAACAACTTCAATAGTACGAAAGTTCCTAGGAACGCAATAGGGAGGTATTTGACTTGGTAAAAACCCGTCAAAGAACCGACATTAGTCCACAAAAGTGAGAAAAATCAATATAATAATAATAAAGGACTTTATTCAGGGCGAGACTGAGACTAACAAGTCTCTTCTTACATCTAACCCTGAAATGTAAGTATGCGAAAATTCTGAATATGTTGAACAAATTAAAACGAACGAAATTTTTAAAAACTATCTAATGACATAGCAGAAATTATAAAACTGCTATTAATTCATCTGTATTAATCTCTTACGTTGCGCGTAATGCCAATTTTTAGCTTAATTTCTTAGATAAATTATGTCTATTTGGGCCCTAAACACTCAACTTATATTTTTATTATTTTTATAATATCGACCGTTAACTGATATTGATAAAAATCAGTTTTGAGGTAGTTATTTTACTTCTCTCTAACTTCTAGTGAGAGTTACCTAAAGTTAATTTTTTATTTGAAAGCATAACATGCAATGAAACGTAACAGCTACTTCCTTTAAATTATACGTCCCTCCGAAAGTTTGGAGATGGAATAGGCCACTGTTAAAGCTGACTGGTGTCTAACATTTGATTCTTTATTATTAAAATTATGAAAATTTATGCCAATCGAGACAAATTTAAATTTGAAAATTTTGAATCAAATTTGAATTTGAAGTACTTTCGAAAATTAAATCAAGTTTTCACTTGGCTCATCATAATACTGTTTCGACCTCAAATGCTACCAAAACGAAAATAAAAATCAAAACTGTTCCTTTCTCTTTACTGAAATTGCGTCCATACGTCTCAAATTGTTGATATTTTTCTCCACTTAACTTTCTCTTTACATATCGGAAGCCGAGTAAGTTTACAGTGATTACTTAAATGGGCATATTCCTATTGCGACTGTTGTTAGAGTTATTATTATTATATAAGTATTAATCGTATAATTAAGGTAGGAGCAATATGTCTTTATAAAAGGTATGTTGCATGCTTTGTTTAATCAATTTCTTGTATTCTTTGTTTGTCTTGACTTATTCTGTCCTACTTTTGTGGCCATACGAAATCAATAAATCTATCATTACCATTAAATTCATATCTGAACTTTACCGTCAAATATTATCAACTGACCGAATTTTCTTTAAAAAATATAGCTTGCCTATTTTATAAATTAGTCTATTGAATACCGACTATTTAATTATTAATTATCTACTTTTCAATTATGTTTTTATTTTTCGGATGCCTATTGTGCTCATGTCCCAATATGACTCAACTTTCGTACTTCCGAAAAACATTCCTGCTCTTCTGTCCAAACGACTTTTGGTTCATAATATACCAAACTGCCTCCTCTGGAGGGACTTAATGGCCAAGAATTTCTTCCGTCATCCTCAGCCCAAGGATAAAAAATAGCGTGTAATTTTCACATCCTGGAACAGTAAGTTTCGTACATTCTGCGATATCTAAACATTGTTAACTGAAATCACTCAAAAGTGAAGAAATGTGCTTCAATATCATTGGTCTGGTTATAATGGCCTAATCATTTCAAATTACTTATGTCGATTTTACTAATTACTGAAGTTTCCTACTAAAATAAAATAAACTAAACGAATCGAAACAAACTTCTTTCTAGAGGTAAAATTTTGAGACCCATTCCAAATTCTGAGAAAAATAACCTCGACTAAATGGTGAATTCTGAAGTTAAAAGTTACTAATGGAGAATTATTTTCGCGCTGATTTCTAATAGTTAAACAAAATTTGTATTCAGCATTTTAATAAATTTTCTCTCAGCTGTGAGACCCGGATCATAAACAATGAATATCTGTAGAGTATTTCTGCCAAAGAATTATCTGCGACAACGGAGTCTTCACTCCCTATTTTAAGTACGAGAAAATTATAAGACTGAAATATAACGAAAATATCGCATTTTCCTATTTTTAATAATCACAGATTCTTGCCACACTTGAATGTTATCAAAGTGGAAATAACTTTTCAAGTCCATTATTTCACTCGGTCAGAGGTTATTTTTTGTTAGTTAACATCTTCTGTACCATTTTAGCAATTTTTCGTGGAAAGAGTAATTATCTCGTTAACTTTACATGAAATAGGACAGTATAAGCTCATTATCATGGTTGGAAATGGGTGTCAAAAAATAAATTATTCTGATTGCTTGCCATATGAGTAGAGGCCCAAGTTTCGATTTCGCTATTTACGAGGAAGGAAAATGCCAATGCGCATCTCGGAGCAAGCTATGGTATGCAAAGTTCCAGATTCCAAGAAGTCCACTTACGTAAATAAACCTAATAGGGGACCGGGAGATGCGTGTTAGGTGCAGGACTAACTGGGAAGTGGAGAGCCGTCTATGAAGCGAAGACGGCGTTGCCCTTAAAGTGTCTCTTCCGATTTCTCCTGCAGACGATTCCACACCACACACCGCTCCACATTCTGACGATCGCGGAAGAGCAACTTTGACAAACGCCCCCACTCCCGGAGGAACGTATAAGGTCCCTTTTGAGAAACCCCTGTATAAATAAACTTCTCTGGCTCGTAAGATAGTCATTCGATTGCTAGCATCCACAGTCGCAAACACCAATTGAACGAAGACATTCCTCCATACACCATGAAGTGCCTGGTAAGTAATCACCTCCGCTTCCCAGCAGAAAAAATACTACCAAAATTAAAGCGAACGGTAGCTCTAAAGATGTAATTACAGATTCTCGCGAAAACTTACCAAATATTCTTTCGTCCTGTTATAAACTTTAGTGCGCTTATTCACGAATCTTTCATTTCAAGTGATTTAATTTTAATAAAATATTTTATTCTGTAAATGAAATTTCAAATCCTTATCTTTGTGGGAGACTCTTTTCGAACTACTGTTTTCCGGTGAATGAAATAAATGGGGTACTTCGTAAGTTTATACATTTGTTCTGGAAATTCATGATCGTAAATTTTGCACGCTTTCTTTCATACATATCTCCTTTTCTTCGAATTCACATTTTTATATAGACTTAGCACAGGTATTGAATCATGAATAATACGAAAATAAATATTTTTTTTTTACTTTTACTTTTCAAAATTGGTGCTTTTGAAAATTATCTTGATTTTAATTAACGTAAAAGGAACTTTATTTATGTTCCTTCGTGGATTTAATGCTCGAATGTATTTTACAAGAGAGGATAGCGAGAGGGAGGTCTTGAGTTTTAAATTATACATTTAACTTTTCTTCTTTGACGTTCTCATTTTGTCACTGATTTTCTTATAATTTTGAACTCTCTAACCCTCATATCATTTTCCTATTCCTCTGTTCTCTTGTATTCAGCCATATTATTTTACACATTCCAAAATGGTTATCTTCTCCATTTTCGTTACATCAATTCTCTATCTCTCTCTCTCTCTACACGTAATTATAACGTCCCTGACGTTTGTTTACAACATTTTTTACTCTGGGGTTTCTTTTTTGTAAAGAATGCATAACGAGGATAGTGCTTTAAGAGTTCCATGTGTCAAAAATATCTCTTGCATGCCATTTTGGGCATGCATGCCATAGGGTTG
Organism: Ladona fulva; assembly: GCA_000376725.2. NCBI lineage: Eukaryota > Metazoa > Arthropoda > Insecta > Odonata > Libellulidae > Ladona > Ladona fulva. The sequence continues at coordinate 156,720 of KZ308456.1, read as the reverse complement.
CCACCCCTGGTCTACATGATCAAAATATTTTTATCTGACTGATTCCCATTTCTTTTCTAAATTCAGCTGATCTTAGCTGCTCTTCTGGCAGTTGTGGCATGTGCAGAGGTCTATGAAGAGCCTGCACCTGCCACTGCAGAAACTAGTGCTACAGCAGTTACTGATGTAGCTGCCAAAGAGAAGCGAGGAATCTTTGGTGGTTACTATGGAGGATATTACCCACACTATGGAGGATATGGTGGATATGGAGGATATGGAGGATATGGAGGATATGGAGGAGGATATGGACACTTCCCACATTATGGAGGATATGGCTATGGTCACGGATATGGCTATGGTCATGGATATGGCGGATATGGTGGATATGGTGGATACGGTTATGGATATGGGCATCCATTCTACCACCATTGAAGGCTGCAACAAAACTAGATAACAGCAATGGAGGTGAGAATGGAGGAGTTTCAATTTACTCTCAAGAAAACTCAATTTTAAAACTTAGAGTGAACTGAGACAGATGAGAGTGCTCCAACATCAAAATAAATTGTTTTGGCAGTGAACAAGGCATACACTTTTAGAGTAAAACATAATAGCTCAGATAATTTGGAAGAAGAAACTAAAAAATTCAAATCAAGAGCTACAATCTGAAGAAAATACTCAGAAATAATGGAAGCACTAATGTTATTAAATTTTGAGAGCAAGCAATAGATTTAAAAAATTGAAAATTCCTTTTTTAATATTTTTTGAAAAGTAAATGCTAAAATCTGAAAATATAGGAAACAGAAGGAAATGTTATTGGTAAGGTTATTATATACTGTTTTCTTTAAATGAGGCTTTCCAAATATTTTTCATAACTCAAAAGTTGCAAGTTTCCATTAAAATTCAAGGTAACATAACATATGAGAATATTATGCATATCTAGGGTGACCATGCATTCAGTTTTATGTGGAATAGTCTTTCCTTAATTCTTGTCATCGAGTAATGCATTCCATCAAATTAAAAAACCTTTAGAAATAAAATTCAGATTTTTATTAAGAAAAATGTATATCACATTTCATTTCAACCATACAAAGTTTTGGTCTGAGAAAGAACTAGCACATTGTGCATCTCTAGCTATGTTTTTCAATATTTTGTGCTATATATTATTTTAAATATATTGAAACATTAAAAAGTAAGGTTAAAACATTAATAAAAAGTAATTATTCCAAAACTGACCTGGTTTACAGATGGAAGGTGTTATGTTTAAACTTGTTGAGATGTAGCAGTCCATGCTTAATTTGTTAATTTAAAAAAAAAGAAAGGAATACCAGATAACATCAATTTATAATGAAAACTATTAATATTTATAATTTTCAATATTCATTTTAAACCATGCTTTTACTAATGTGAGTTTAAATTATTTCAGGACTTGACTATCTCTACACTCATATGGCCTCATAATTGGAATCTCATGATAATCATCTTTTGGCTTGTATCATACTCTGTAATTTGATGTTTTTATTAAAAATCTACCACCCCATTAAATCAATTTTTCATTAAATTTTTTTAACTCTTAAATAAACAATTGTTTGGCACTTACGTGCCCCTAAGTGCTAGTGAAGTGCTCCATATCTGGCCAAAAAGGAATTTTGTTTTTACGGAAGGGATGAACTTTTTATATTGGAGAAAATGCATCACATGGAGGATTGGAATCTCTCCTAAGTTGTAAGCCAACTAAAAAAGTATTTTTTTATTTCTATGACATAAGGACCCTCCCAATCATATAGCAGGTGACATCAACTAAAAATAAAAGTTAATCCACTATAAATACCTTTAGGGAATTTCATTATGATAGAAAAACTAATAGCCACATAATTCCCAAAATACATAAAAATCTGAAAGTACAGCAAAAACCTTGGGGAATCCTATCTCTTTGGTCATAAATACATTTTTTTCCCCATCATCATTCTCTTTTAACAAGTTTCCATTAGCGATCAAAAATTATCTTGGATGTACTTTCTTTCAGAATGTCAAAATCAAGTAGGTAGTTTCTTTCTCGGGTACTCCAGGTCAAACCCAAAGAGGTGGCAATTCTAACATCAAGAAACATATGTAAGAGGTTATGTTATCCTTAGTACAGGCATGAGCGAAAATAACTAAAAAATTGGAGGGTAACATAAAATTCAGGACACTTGTAAAAACTGCTTCAGCGGAACATGTTGCAACACTGTGAAGAGTTGTCCCTCCCCTCCCTCTGATAATGGTACCTAATCCTAAATGAATGGTCGAAGGATGGGTATCGGCTCCGTAGCTGACACCCATTTAGAAGGACGAACTTAATTTTAAGAAAGACATTGATGAAAACGTTGCATATATGCGAAGGCAGCACTAATGTATGAGCTATAGACAGGGCAGATTGACTGAATTCACAATTTAGGATCGTCAAACAAGTCGAACACGTATTTTTACCGCAAAAACAACATTATGAACCTCCGATTCGCTGATTCTCTAAGGAAAGAGAACAGGTGCATGGGTCAGTCATTTTTTCTTACCTACTGTCACCAACGTTATCATAATTATGCCCGATATATAACCTCAGAAAACTGTTCCAAAAAGTGATGGCGAACTTTATCTTGGATATTTCACATGGATCTTTAGTAATAATATTACTATTATAATTAACCTTTGCAATATTGTGTAAGTGAGATTAGGCATTGAAAGTAATGAAACAGGAAGTTAACGACCTCCTTAATGTTATTACTGATTATTTTATTATTCGGAGCTGATGACGTTTTCAGTAATATGTGTAGACTAGCTGAAGTGCCCGTTGATTCTCAACGGGGAAAATAGATGTCGGATTCAATATAGCACACCAATTTGTGCGTAAGAGAAAATAACACCTCGCATCTTAGTTTAGTCCAATGGAACAGGTTATTGAAAACAAAAATGTTCTAATCAAAGTTCGAAGCCGAAATCTACAATCAACAATAAGAATGTGAATCATTAGGGAATATCCATCTTATTATTAACATGTCTCAAAGTAATGTGCAAGTTTGCAAGATTTTCAACTTCAATGTCAAGAGTCCGAATTGATAGACAAAAAGTTACTCATTTATCT